>CM034240.1:12869819-13124819 GCA_019916065.1 Vitellaria paradoxa
CCAAAGGCCTCTAATAGGCAATCCTCATAGCATTCGCATCAATTACTTTACATAGTCTTTAAAATAATATAAAAAAATAAAATTTCTTCATTTTACAAATTCTCTATTAAACGAAATTCCATATCTGCCCTCGTTATCCTATTCTCTTAAAACATTAAAATATCTCTCTTTTGCCCTTCCCATCCTACATCAATTGGTATTAGATCCAAACTCTCTTTCAAAAATTCTCTTACCATAAACACCAAAATAAATCCTAATCTCATAGAATCTTCTAAAAAGTTGCTCCTATTCCACATAAATCCCCTTGGTTGAAAAGAACTCAACTCTTAGTGAGTGAACCACAAAATTTTGTCAGGCATCATCTGAAAATTTTTAAAAATCCAACAGTTCCTCTAATTTTCACCGTCCAAAGGCCTCTAACAAACAATCCTCACAGCATTTGCATTAGTTACTTTACACAATCTTTAAAATAATATAAAAAATAAAACTTCTTCATTTTACAGATTCTCTATTCAATGATACTCCATATCTACCTCTCTATCCTATTCTCTTAAAACATCAAAGTATTTCTCTTTTGCCCTTCCCATCCAACATCAATTGGCATCGAAGCCAAACTCCCTTTCAAAAATCCTCTTACCATAAACACCAAAAATAAATCCTACTCTCATAGAATCTTCCAAAACGTTGATCCTATTCTGCGTAAATCTCCTCGGTTGAAAAGAACTCAACTCCTAGCGAGTGAACCACACAATTTTGTCACACATCATCTGAACAATGTTGACAATCCAACCATTCCTCTTTGTTATTTTATTTTAATCTTTATTTTGACCTTAACAATCCAACCGTTCTCTCTCTTTTGACCTTTATTTTGTTTTTTCTTCAAGCATTAAAATAGAAAAGTACACTTATTATTATATTGGGTAAAGCAGCTACATGTACCACTTCTCTAGTTTAAAGCAGCACTGGATTAGCTGTTGTAAGGGCTTTTTTTTTTTTTTGGTAGTTTTATAGAATCTATGCTCTAACATAAAGAAGATATCTCATTTAGATCACTTGATGCAAGTGCTCTAAGATTTTTTTTTTTTTCTTGAGATGTTTAGTTTTTGGATAAAAATAATTTTCAGAACTTCTGAAGAACACGAATGCATAAAAACTTCAATAAAAACATAAACTGAAGCCTATATTTGGTTCATGTTCCTTAGATGTAACATGGCTAGAAACCGAAAAACAGCTGTGTAAAATCCACTCCCAGTCCCGCAAATGATGCAGCTCCTAGGCACACAAATTGTGCACGGTATCAAATTTATCTAAACATTCAAATTTCGACTCCTTGGACAAGCTAGTTATGCAAGCCTTTTTCTCAATGCTTCTCTGATAAGTAACTACAGTTTTTATTGTAGATTCTCTCAGGCATACAATTAACTTTTAGAATTTCTTAAGGCAATTGATCTTTTTTACTATTGTAGCAATTAGAATGTTCCTAGTGCAAATGGTATGAACTATTTTTTTTTTTTTTTTTTCAAAGTGATAACGAAGTAATTAACCACAATTAACAACAGATACAATGATAGTCAAGGAAGTTCCGAGGAACTCATGCACCTTATAACTCATCAAAACAATAAAACATGTACCTTATAAGTGGATCCTTTAGCACCCTTTTTGACCTTTCACTTTGATCTCCAATCCACTCTCTTCTACTTTGTTGCCAAGCAATTGCAGCTGCATTCAAATATATTACTACTCCACATCGCCAAAAAATACCACCAGACAAAAAAGGAGAAAAAAAAAAAGAATTAACCGGAGACGGATCCTTTCCAATTAATAAAACGTTGAAACATATGAAAACCATCTGTAGTGCATCTTTAATAATTGTCAAGGAAAGTACCAATGTCCTTTCCTGCCCTCCCCCTCTAAGTTCCAATAAAAAAATAACAAATAAGTAAGTCTTCCAATTTTTTTAATGAACAAAATTTTTTCATGATTATAATCCACAGCCTCCCTCTCAGCTTGGCAGGGCAATCTGAGAGAGGGATGTGAACGCAGCCATAAAGTTGACTAATTTAGCATTTACTATATCATCTTATTTTTTTCTTATATTATCATGTGATGATCAAATACTCCTCCCTTGTACCATTTTTCTGTATCTATACTATATCATCTTATTTTTTTCTTATATTATCACGTGATAATCAAATACTCCTCCCTCGTGCCATTTTCTGTATCTTAGTCATCAGGTAACATACCACAGCAATGTGGTCACAAGAGGAGTCCATGCCAAATAGGAAGACAAAAGAAAGCTTTCTGTATAATCAAGGAGCGAGTGGGGTTAACAAATGGATGAAGTCACTTGAACTCAAAGTATTCTCATGGGAAAATATTCTTCCTTGGAACGGGTTTTCTTCAAAATATACTACAAACTTACTAAGATATAAAAATCAGAGAAAGTATTACAAACAACGAGAGCAATTCTATGTTTATTGTTCAATTCTTTGCAGAACCCTAGAAAGCTGAATCAGTTTTGGTGGTCCAATCACAGACATATTGCTGGTTAAAGATAATAGATATTGCTTATGCACAGTAATAGAGACCTTGAAAGTAAGATTGAGGATCTACTCCCAGTCATCTTAGCATCCACCACGTAAACCAAATTTCTTTTGCTGAATTTTCTTGATGGCTTTACTCAAATCATCGGTAATTCAAGTCTCACCCCCCCCCCCCAAAAAAAAAGTTTCTTGTTCTCTAAAAATTCTTCATGAAACCTTACAAAACTGCATTGCTTTTGGTGGTCCCGTCAGAATTATCCTTGATCCAAATAACATGATTGGATTTCTAATAATAACAGAGGGCTATGTGCTAGTTTTCGATAATGTTCACACCCATCATTTGTAGCGTCCACTATCCAGTACCCAACTCAACTAAACTAAGACCTTTCCTTACTACTTAGGGGTTGGCTACATGGATCCTATTTGCCACTCCACTCTAAGTGTCATAATATTAGTTATACTGTAAGATGACAAGCATTTCTTATTATCTCAACCCAATTTAATTTTAACTTCCCTTGTACCTTAGCATTACCTTATAGTATCGCTCTTCTTAATTGGGGCAGTTATTGGCCTTTGTTTAACGTGCCTAAACCATCCTTTAATTGATTTTTCCTCATTTTATTTTCAATAGGTGCTTCCTTCTGGCATCTCACAAATTCGTTTTGTCCTAACTCTAATATCTCACAGTTTCACTATACGACCACTAATAACAAAATTTCTCATATTGAATTCTCTTCTTGATGGCTTCCTGTGACAGACTGCACATTTTTGGTGCTATACATTTTATTCCTTTGAATTTTTGTTAAACAAAGATAATAGATGGCAAAGAAGATTTTCAGACGGAAAGATGGCTCGGAAATAGCACAAAGCAATAGGATTGACTTTCAGATAAGAGTTAAGCTCAAAGGCAGATCAACCAAAGTCCTTTGTTCCAATCATAAAATAAACCCCCAAGCCCACAAAAAAGAAAGCAACATACACAAACTACCATCCCTTGCCACCATCCAAAACAAAAACATTTAGTAGTTATTTTCTTTTTGATAGATAAAAACATTAATTTTCATTATATATGCCCAAGTAAAAATTCATAATATATTATATTTCTCTTCCGGTGCTTTAATGCGCTACCAACAGAACCAAAAAAAAATCAGTGTCCACCATCCGCTGATCTTCTAATGCTATCAATTTCAAATTAAGGCTGAAGATTTACATGATTGACAAATGCAGAAGTAGTAGCTCTGTTCTCTGTAGGCCGTTTTACTTCATTTTCAGATGTTGACGCTTCCAAAGGTTGCTTCTCACCTGCGAGGGAATTTCCAGATCGTGTTCCATTGTTACTGGGCTTGAAAAACCATTCCCAATGTTTTTCTGTAGCAGTCGCCCCAAACTAGTGCGAATGGCAACTAAGTCTTGGTTGTAACTGCTGCTTTGCATAAAATAAGTTCCTGTAATAAAAAGGACAAATAGCAGGCAAGAAGAAAATTAGAATAATGAAGAGCTCTTTCAATATCTTGAGCACAATAGTTGCGACAATCTAAAAGGGCCAACATTTATATCAAGCATATTTTATCAAATTCACAAACTATTCACAGTGATACAGATTTTGAGGGGTAATTATATTCATGAATATCACAGTTATACAGCTCTATAATGGCACTTTAACCTCCAATTGTTCAAACATATTCTAAAGACTCAGAAGGATAAGGAGTTCCAGCATCTCAAAATAGAATGATCATCCATCTGCTTCAATATGATAACATTCTTTAATCATAACTAATTTGGTACCAATTTGTTTCCTTGGTAAATAACCATATACCCCAGTTCAATTTGTTGTTTAATGATATGTTTTAATTTGATGACTTTAATTTTGGAAGCACGGATAAAGAAAATTTCTTAGTGCTAGCAAACTAGTATTCTCCCTATTTCATGTCCCCTTACCAGAACAATTTTGTCACATTCGTGGCAAAAAACAGATCCCTCATTGTCCTCAAGATTGTTGACCAATTGAATTCAAGAAGTGAGCTTCAGATGCTAATTTTTTAATGGTTGATTTTGGTTGGGTTCAGTATATTAGTCTCATAGGGTCCATCTTACAAGAACCTGCTTATAATGGGAGCTGAAGCAATTATTCCTGGTATGGCCATTTTTGATTCTTGTATAATTCTAATTCCAAACCTAAATTCTGTAAACCGTCCAAGATTCTCTTATCATATACTTCTTCCATTGTCTAAAAAATGTACGCTTCATATGTATTTGAATCCACAAATATACACACGCAGAAGTTCAACTCACTCAGTTTCATCATGTAAAAGCCAAAGCCCCATAGCTAGTTAATTTCCATTCTAAATCCTTTATATATGACTTTTTAAAGGTACCAGCAAAGACCTTTGCTTTCATTTGTATCCACAAACAAGCAGAAGAGCTTCAAACTTCTTTACTCCAAAGACCATATAAACAAATTATTCAAAACCACTCTTTCAGCATAACTCCTTTGAACATCAATCACATCCTCTTGAGATTCAATACTATACGTATACAAAAACACAAAGGTTATTTTTAATACAAGTTTTGTCAATTATCTTCCTCAAAATAATATATTTTTGGCTGTACAATCAAAATAATAAAATCAATTTATCAAATTTTGCCATTGGCTCACTAACTTCAGCAATTGCAGACCTCAAATTCATTACCTAATCAAGGCATTGATGTTTCATTTATTTAATTACTAATTCAGACGCGAGCAACAAAAAATTAAAGCCTAAAAGACATCACATAGTAATGTGGGTGCTAGGCCATGTCATTGAGATCCGCACACATTAGCATACAGTGCAAAGTCACGGAGTATCCTTGTGAAGGCATTCCCCACAAGCCACGGCAAGCCCCTCTTATGGTACTTCAAGACTTTCTTGGGCTTGGAGCAAAGTTCAAGTATTATCCCCACTTACTCACTAGCGGGAATTATCTGAGCCCAGTGATTTGGTGGTCAAAATCAAGAGATCCATCGAGACCTCCTCGATCGATCTAGAGAGAGAACACCAAGAGTTGTCCTTGCTATACAAGATCGCATCAACGTAGAGTTAGATCCTCCACCAGGCAAATGCGACGCCTTATCCCATTCCCTAAAAGACTTTTCCTGGCCTATATATACCTCCCTCCCCTTTCTAAAGGGGATCATCATTAGAACCATCTTTTCTCAATGCTCCTCTCTCTCTCTCTCTCTCTCTCTCTCTCGCACGCGCGCGCACCAAACTATCTTGATTCTCACTCCACAAGCCTCTGGTGACCCTGCCATAGACAATGCCCAACATTGGTCCCAAGTCATGTCATCCATTTCAAGTCTAATTACTCACATATAGCACAAAATAAATTACAAAAGTTAAAAGGAAAATCCTCATATACTACAAATTTTAGACACCCACTTCAAAAAAACACTAATTCTTTTTTCAAAATTGCCAATGCAATGGCCTTACTTCAAACACAGAAAACTCCTAGGGCAAAATATACACACACATATATATAGCAAGATGGGGAATATACCTTCTAAAGGCTTTCTTGGAAGATAATGAGATGGAAAGAGAAGAAGAAACACAAAATTAACAAAGAGATTGAGAGAGACTACATTTATGTTTTAACGTGTTTTGGTTAGTACTCCTCTCTCTCTCTCTATTTAAAATATATCCTCTTTAGCTGATGTGGATACAATGGGGCTTACGAGGGGATAAATTTGATAGACTTTACTCAATTTTTTTAATAGGAGGTAAAATAATCAATAGCTTTTATGATTCATTATAAAATTCATTTCAAACATCAACTAACTATTATTAATATCTATACTATTATAAATAGAATCCTATTGTGAAGCCATGTCAATCTTTAGAATCCTATTTTGAAGCCATGTCAATCTTCAGTCTACACCTTCCTCATTATATATGGGGCTACAAATTTTTGTTCAATAGAATCCAACTTCTCCATTTCTCTTGAAAACCCATATGTTCCATAATGTAAATCAAGAACTCCCAATTAACACGATTTTATGACTTATATAATCCAAATTACCAATCAACCTTGCGAAACCACTGTCAAGTCTTGAATCAAAAACTTCATTAGCAACCAAACACAATATCCAAAATTTGCCTAATTTCCACAAAAGCATTCCGCGACTCCAATATAATCCCATCCAAAACTTTTGTCTCATGGACAAAACTTTAGCAATTAGCTTTTAAAGACTCCCCAGCAAGTTAATAGGCCCGGAATCCCAAATATCCATTGCACCCTTTTTTTTTCAAGATTAAGGCAATAAAGGTAGTATTCAAACTCTTCTCAAATTCGCCTTTCTCACAAAACTCTACAAAGACCCTCGTCACATCCCCCTTCACAGGCTCCCAACAGTGCATGAAAAATGTAATAGTCATCACTTCAGGTCCTAGAACCTTGTCTCCAATAAGAGATTTTAGGGCCAAACTTCTTCATAAAAACCACACTCCAAATCTGCACTCTCCAAACTGGATATGGATTTTATGTGCCCTTCTTTCAGTTCTTGGCATGGTTTAGGGTTTCTCCTCTGATGACAATAAACTTCCAACAACAAACAAACAGGTTTGACCATCATCCCTCATTCATCTGCGTCCAAGCTAACTCCATTATCCAACAAAAACCCAAATTGAAAGAAAACCATTTGTTTCCTCCACAACCATCCACATCCAAAAATAATAAAAAATTAAAAAATAAATTATTCCATCAATCTTCCAGAAAATCACATTCCTTAAAGATCCCATAAGAGCATTACAAACATTAATTGAAGTAGAAATTCGTGTGACTCAAATGCTTCAAAATAACCTTTTTTTTTGTTCTAGTTGTCATAAATGCTAACACTAGTTTGCCTAATTTTTAACCAACCAAGTTCAATAAGCATAATAAGCCTTAAATCTCAATACATGCTCAAACATTTATTTAATTACTAATGCAGCAACGAAATTTACTAAGAATAAGCAGCTTTTGCAAGAACATTAGAACTTAAAACCCAGAAGACGACCACATAGTTATACAAACCAAATTCTAAATTTCCAGATAAACACTCTTAAAACAGCCAATCCTAGGCAAAACCCACAAAAACCCAAGTCTCTATTTTCCAAGATTAGCAACGCATTGGCTTTTCACGAACCTTGGAAAACGTCCAATGCAATAAGGAAAAACAAGGAAGGAAAGAGAGAGAGACAGAGAGAGACAGAGAGAAAACATACCTCGTAAAGGCTTCTTGGAAGATGCAAATACGAAGGAAGGGGGGGAGATATACAGAAGAGGAGGAGGAGGAGGAGAGAATTTATGCTTACGTTTTCATTTAAATTTTGTTTGGCTGTGCAATGAAATTGGAATGTCATTTTCGTTTGACGTTTCTTGGTTCGTTCGCATCCTGTTTTTGGTTGCCGCTGCAATCTCTCTCTCTCTCTCTCTCTCTCTAGAGATTCTCTTCTAGCTGAGATGGATGGAGTAGGGTTTTTAACGGATAATTTTGGGTAGTTTTATTTTCATTGATTACTAGAATACCCTCCACCGACCACACGGGCCTGCAAATTAAAACGATTAACGAGGGGTTTTTAGTCATTTGGTGAGCGCGTAGCGTAAATTATCATAAGCAAATCTAGGGCAGCTGGCAAAATCTTGAACAGCTGTCCAAAACCGAACGCATGAACCGAAATTTCAATTTTTTTTATTTTTCTGTTTGGTTTCTTATTTTTTTCGATTTCAATTTTTTAATTTAAATTACATTCTTATTCCATTAAAGTCCTTTGTTTTGTAAAATTGGAAATGGAATTCTATTTATATAGAATAATAATAACAATTTTGTATAAATATAAAATTACATATTTATATGAATATAATTTTGATTAATATAATAATAAACTTATAAAAACACAAAATCAGATGTTAGATATTTATATCTTTAAATAAATTTTTAAATTAGAAAAATCAGTGCATGGAGTCAATGGCAAGGCGCAAAAACTTGAATGCTCAGTAAATTTCTTATTTATATTATTTAATAATATAATTTATAACTTGACCAATTTTAAATTTTGACTCATTGTAATTTGATTTAAATCATATAATTATTTTATTTAAAATAATATATTGCATTACAAAATCAAACATATCACATATATATAAACTATTTATCCAACTAGGGTATTAACCAAAGTTACTCAAATTGAACTCCACGCCTCAGCATACAATGTGCATGAATTAATTCGGTTTAGATTCATACTTAACTCATAACTGAATTAACTTTTTTTAGTCCTCCAAAATTGAACGCGGAACCAAAGTGATTTAAACTTGAAACTGAATTGAACCAAAACCAAACTATTGAATTAGGTCAATTTAATTTTCAAATTAATCTAAATCAGGTTGGGCTAATTGGTTCCAAATTGGATCGTTTGCTTATTTTCAGTTTTCTAAATATTTAAATAAATAATGTTATATATTAATATAATATTATAAATATTATAATACACATAAAATTATAATATTATATTATATATAATTTTATATTATTTTTAAGGTCAGTTTCGATCGGTTATATACTAACCTAAGAACTGAATTGAAAATATCGCACTATTAATTTTTTAATCCATAACTGAACTAATTTTAATACATACACAAATTAAAGTAGTCGAATTGATTCGATTTTCGAGTTATTTCTTTTTTTATACCCCTACCTATTACCCTTATTCAAAAGATTTATATTCACCAAATCTCTAACTTTTTAATAAACAAATTATTTGGTTTTTTGAAATAAATTGTTATTTAATCAAAAAATAACATAAATAAGAATTAGAACATTGTGTATAGTAGTAGAATTGTAATTAAAAAAATTTTATTGTTATTGAACGATCTGAGTTACAAGTTTGGAAAGAAAAAAATTAACTTTTTTGTAATTGGCTATTAGATAGTTACCAAAAAATTAACTTTTTGTGTTTAGAAAAGGAAAAAAGTTAACTTTTTAATAGTTACCTTTTTAACTTTTTGTTAATTTAATATTTTTGTCTTTTAATACTTAAAGAAGTATAGAATAAAATAGAAGAAGTTTGGTCAATTTAGAAAAAACCCAACAAGTTAGTTACTAGTAAGTAGAGCTACCAGCTAATTTTACTAAATACAACCTTATATAAGTGCACAATTTTTCTTGTTGTGGAAACGAAGGCTGCGTTTGTTGCAAAAAAATTTGATGAAAATCTCTATAACATTTTTACACATTCTTACCTTCTCGAATTTTGAAAAAAAGTCCAATACTTTTTAAAAAAAGTAGATAACTGAAATTCGGTTAATCAAATAATAAATTTTTTTTTACTATTCCCACCACGGACTCTCAAGTTACAGAATGACACCACTATGTATAATTTTTATGGAGTCGTTCCAACGAATTATAAAAACCATTTGGACGCTATACAATTTTTTTTCCCTATCCAATTCTGCTAAAAACCGTCCCGACGTGAAATTAAATGTCGTTTGGACGAATCTCACGTGACACGGGTGCATGTGCTTGACTGAAGCATTGCAATGGCTACCTTTGGGGAAGAAAAAAAGAAAAAAAAAAAGAAAAGAATGCCTGCAAGGCTATTCTTGGTTGTCAATTAATCAATCCATCAAATGGCTAATACTTTAAAATGATTGAACTCTCTCTCTCTCTCTCTCTGTCTATCTCTCTCTCTCTCTCTCTCAGCCATGTGAAATGGTAAAACAGACTCTCATGGGCTCCACAGTGCACCGAGGCCACAACCGTCCAAACGACTTGTGACTTCGTCAGGATGATTCTGGACAAACTTCCAACTTTTGCAAAGGAATGGAGAGGGTTCAATACATGGGCAAATTCATGCTCTCACTAATAATTAACCGCTATAATTTTATCCCAAATGCTCAAAGCAGTGTCACAGAAGAGAGCAAGCATAAAACTGTGAAGCATAATTTTTCTCTTCGATTCCTCTTTCCCGCCCCTTGTATCCTCTGCCCCTTTATCCTCTGTGCATACATGTACAGATATACGTATATTTAGCCACAATATCGTTAATATCAGGTAAGATATCTCTTAATCATTTTCTTTTATGCTTTGTCTGTACTCTGGATTTACTTATATGTATATATACCACTTGTGTAGTTGTGTATAAATTGTTCGCAAATGATTATACTTTGTGTCTTTACAATACAATTACCTGTTTGGCGCAACATAAAATATAATTTGGCATGTAAATAGTTCAAATTTAAATTTATAAAACAAGTTTAAATGAAAAATAATACAAATAACTTATAAAAATAAAAATAACTAATCAATACATTTTTTAATAAATGTGTACAATTTTATTGTTTATTACAAATATTATCTCATTTTTATAATATTAAATGTGTACAATTTCAAATTTTATTATTTATTACAAAATGTGCATTATGTTCTGTGTTCTTTGTATTTCATCTAGTTAAAATTTTAACTCCAAATTTTTATTTTTAATTTTTAAATGAATGTATTTGAATTAAGGAATCCGAATATCTTCAAACCATGCCACATCGCCGCTGAAAACATCAAACTTGCTCAAATGTGAGAAACACAATTTAAACCTAAAATATTTAAATATATGTTATTTGAAAGACTTACACTTTTTATTATAAGTCATTTTATTTTTATTAGACATTAAACTATAAAAAATTACACGCAATGTTAGTGGCTAAGATATTCCTCTTCTAGTATGGTATATACTTTACAATACCCTTTTTTTTAAATTCAATTAATAACTCGAAAAGAAAAAAACAGAAAAGAAATTGTTCAACATGATGCTCATACTCAATTTGCCAAATTGATTGAATTTCAATTGCATTTCTAAATTTTGAATCCTCATAAAAAAAATTAGAAAATTCAATTTTTTTTCTTCTAAGCAAATTGATTGAATTTCAATTGCATTTCTAAATTTTGAATCCTCATAAAAAAAATTAGAAAATTCAATTTTTTTTCTTCTGACAATTATACTGATTGAATCTCACTGAAGTTAAGAATTGGCGGCCTTTCGCACAAAACTAAAGTCGATATCATCACAAATAGTCCCGAATAACTCTCAAAGCACCAACTGTTAAAACAAAATTTTTTTTTTAAAACCCAGTGATCCGTCTTTTCCCAACAAATATATACAAAACAAGAAAAAAGTGAAATGAAAGTAATGAAGATATTCTTACATTTCACTAGTCTTCTGTTCAATAGTACAATCTTTTGCTACATATAATAATTTTGTAAAAATGCCTACTTGAATATGTACAAGTAACTATTATTAAATATTGTTTACTAATGTCCTTCTTTTCCTTTCTTTCACTTTCAGAGATGGCTTCCTCAATCGGCAAGCGTTTCAAACAATTAGCGAAAAAGACTTCAGGTAGCAAAAAAGACTCTTAGGATAAGACCAAATTTCCCAGTGACGAGGCCCAAAAAAATACACGGATCATTACTGTACGAAAGCGATAGTGGTAGAACGATATTTAGATTTCAATGACTCCGCAATTAAAGCACTCAGCACCGTGCGTGAGCTTGAGTGACAAGGTTGGCAGACATTCTTAACTCAACGTGGCCAAGTGTACGAGGAACTTGTTCGTGAGTTATACTCTAACTTAAAGGAGATTGAATTCTACCCTGATGGCCCACGTATCTTTTCTAAGCTCCGAGGCAAGGACTACGTAATTAGGCCCCACCATTTCACCAACATCTTTCAACTCCTAGTCGTACCACATCCAGATTACAATTATGGAGATGAGTACGAGACTGACCAACTTGTGCCTCTAATTAGCAAGAATAACACCCCTTGAACCGGAACCAATTACCTGCAGGGTTAGCTGAAGGATGAATACCGCATCCTTAACATTGTGCAGCATCCAGTCTCATTCCACAGAAGCGGACCACGAATGTTAACGCTAAGCAGGCATCACTATTTGTCGCCATAATGACGGGAAAGGAAGTATGTGCTCGGAGGTTGATTAGGCAGGTTATAAATTCGCACAAAGAAAAACGCTAACACCCCGCTGCTCTCCCGTATAGCCTTTTCATTACCACATGCGCTAGACAAGATGAAGTCAAGATTGGAAACAAAAAGATAATGCTACTGCAAGAAAGGCCCATCGACGGAACAACACTTAACAAATCCATAGCTCAGAAAAAGCGGAAGAAGACGGCTACAGCCACACCGACACTTACTAATGCCAACATGAGAAGCTCGATCGTAGACATTTTCAGAGAGAATGAAAGCCTTAACACTAAGATTCGAATAGGAGCACCAAGCTAACGCGCAGTGGAGAGAGTACCATCGCCGGTCCATGAAGCAAGAGCATGCAGCTGCTACGCAGTAAAAAGAGTCCCAACGGCATTCGATTGACATTATGCGATCGGAGGTCCACCAGATGTACTATAATCAACAACAGTAGGGCGCATGGATGAGTTCACAGTGGCCTAGTTTCCCACCCAGCCAATGGGATAACTACCCCCACCGCAGTAACGCCCCGCTAGCCTGTCTGAACTAGCTTCCCACTCGTCATTCTCACTTTTGTCTTGATGTCTGGATTATTTTATTGTCTACTACATTTCTCTCTAAAATGTCTGGATTGTTTTTTGTCCTTCTCACTTTTGCTCTAATATGTATTTATTTCTTTTATTGTCCACTACCTTTCGCTTCATTGTATTAAATTAAAATTTAATTAATGCAATAGATAAATAATATATTTGAATTTATTAAATCAAATAATTAATGTTATCAATAATTATATAATTACATGATGCATTTTATTTAATTAATTAAACTAATATGAAGTAAATATTATTAATTTATTTTTAATATATACTATAATTACATTAATTCATTAATGAAATTTAAAAATCAAATCATTTAATGTAATCAATTAAATTGAATATTATTAATTTGATTTAATTTTTCTAATTAAAATGATATGAAGTATATTTATTAAATTATTTTAATAAATAATAAAATTTAATTATATTGAGGGTATTTTATTTTTATTGAAAAGAATGTATTTTTCATAAATAATATAATTAAAATAAGTTAATATATTTGTTTAATTTAGTTAATTTAGTTATTAAATTAATATAAATGATACAAAATTAAATTCAATTACTTACATTAAAATTTTTAATTAAATATTTTTAAAATAAACATTATTTATTGTACAAAAATTAAAAAAATATAAGCACATAAACATAAACTAAAAAATAGTAATGCTACCAAACATGTCCTAATTAAGCAGGTGTTATTTTATCCATCCAAATATATCAATAAATATTTTAATTGAGTTCAAACTCATTTAATTTGGGTTTAATCGGATGGGTTCAAGGGTTTGGGTAAAAAATTGCAACCTCTAGTAAAATTTTGGACAGGTTGCATGGACCCTTGCACCCCATTATTTTGATATGTTATTTTTACATTTTATTTTATATATGGTTGCTTCATAAATTAAACATTAGTTATTTAAACGCCATAATTATTTCAGTACCTTTAGACACAGGTAACTAATAGTAAGTTTCAATTAAACAAGCATAGTGTTAACTGATCAAAGTTCAATTGTAAAAAGTGAACTAATATTTTAAATGTGAAACATTCGTAACTGTATTTTTAGAAGAAGTTTAAGTACTCGTTATACGATACAATACGAAAAATGACAGCGCCAAACATACTTAACAAAAACCACTAACTATTGAAGGCTATGCAAACCTTGACCTACACATGATACAGGCCATGGATGTACCGGACACAAGACATTGAACATTCCTTTTAACTTCAATGCGATGTGCAAAATCAAAGAAACAATTTGATTTAAAATAATAAGGTGGTGCATTTACTGAAGAGACCGGCTGTTATACGTAACCATTCTACAAATTCTATCACGTACCTCATCCATTTCACAGTCACCTGCAAATCTTCAATGTCAACCTCCTCCTGGTTGTCAATGGCCTGAGAATGTCGGTGGGCTCGACAGTATATGTAGATGATGACGTGCCATCTCGAGGTATGTGCACTGCATGACCCTTATTTCAGCGGGCCTTCCGTGCTTGAGTATGAAATTATGAAGGCCCATTGAACAACCAACGATGTCAACCTGTACCCCGAATTTGTACAGTGGCATTACTCGTAAGATGGACCATCGCTTTTTCTATATGCCAAAAGTTCGTTCAATCATACTTCATAAAGCGGAGTGGACCTCGTTGAAACGTTCACGGGGATTCCTCAGGCCACGACCATTTCGAAACTGCTACAAATGCATCTTGTCTCCCTTGTACGGTGCAAGAAACCCGTTCTTATTTGGATACCCAGCGTCAATAAGATAATATTTTCCTTGAACCATAAGAAGGACGTAAGGAATTATAAATTGCAAAAGGCAAAGTATATTAACTAAATTTGGAAAAGATTGTCCCATATCTATATTAGGTAGTAGAGGTACCCGGATTGGGTATAGGAACTGTTTGTTTAGATTGGATATCACTTTTTTGAACATACGGCTGTCGTACATACTCCCTTTCCACCTGTACGAGACAAATACAAAACATTAGTCGAAATCACAGGCATCAAGGATATTTTCCATGAATCCACCCATCCTACTCCAGAAGGAAAGTTGTTTGTCTGGGGTGGGTACGCAAGTTACATGGGTGCCATCCAAAGCACCAACACAATCCTACATCCACAATAGTAAAAGAAAATTACGTTTCATACTCATACCATACGTGATGAGTAAATGGTACAAGTAAAATTCTTACCACAAAGGGCATGTACTAAGAGTTGTTTAGAATCTGAGAATGCGTCAATATTTGGTCAAAATTTAGCTAAAGATAGGCATAGAACATACGTTTAACGGCTGATAACATCATGTGAAATTGCTAAGATATAGTCTCATCGGAGTGTTGGAATCTCTCTTGCAATTGACATTTGACATGTTGTTTGCCAGAGTATATAAGAAAATGGCAACACTTTCCTCAACAGGTAAACAAACATTAGACTGTTGAACAAGACCATACGTCATTGTGAGTTCCTCGTACAAGGTCATGAAAACATATTTATTTACAGGACATGCCTCATACAAGCGGCACGAGTGGCCGTCTAGAAGTTTGTGGACCCACTTTAGGCCGAGTAGAGAAGATGTGTGGGACGGTTGCTTGCATAAAAATGAAGAGTAATACTGATTGACTGTGCCGCCGTGGAGACCGCAGTGACATCGATAAACTCGTCATCACGCACCACTCCTTTAATAATGGCATTGAATATTGCCTGATTTTCATCCCCATCGTGTGCCATGGTTAGTAGCTAGAGTGTGTTCGAGGTAGGACATGTTACAAAGCGAACAACAATACAATTAGTCAATAGTAACATATATATTGTGCTTAGTATACAGAAAACTTGAAAACAATGTATCAAGGGGCAACCACCAAATGGCAGGAATGATGGGCATAAAATGTAGATAATAACATTTGAAATAAAAAAGGCTCATTCACAGTAATCGTACACAACGTTTTAGAAATATCCGTACAACATCAAAGTGAGGCAACTAAATATAAGGAAACAGTACAAGTAATAGAATGGTAGGAAATATAACAACATGGAAACCCAGGTAGCACAACTACTAAGGGGGGAAGAAACCCTGGAATGTGTCATTCGGACCAGGTGGAGCAAAGTAGAAATATTGGGAAAAATCAGAAGGAGGCGCGTGCACCTGTACATGCTTGCGTTGTTGGTACAATAACCATCGCATCCTATGATCATTATTGGGTTGTGACATAAACGTATCCCGGTTGACTGCTGTGGAAAACAAGTGAATAGCAAACGAGTATAGGTCAAAGTGGCGGTCAACTGATTCCATGGCAAGCAATTTAGCAATACAATCTTACATTGAATTCACTAAATGAGCCCAAACAAGTCAGACCTCATTGCTTCTTCCACGCACGGCATCAACCATGTTAGCAATGGATTCACACATCTGTACTGCGTGGCTTTGGCGACGTCTCGAGCCACTATGCTCGTCATCCATATCGTCATTCTCCTCATTCTGCCGCCTTACCTCGCCTGAACCTGTGTTCCGCCGGGATGTTTGGCTCCGCAACTGCGAGAGTACCACCAAAGGTAACAAACTCTGCTTGGCTTGGCTATCCTGAACCTTATCCAACCTCTGGTGCAGTAGGTCCGACAGACAGAGTTCAATGATACTCTCCAGTTGCGGTAGTACCTCCAAAAACCTTCTCCATCAACTCTGCATGCTCCAATTCCCAGTCTTTAAATTTAATGACTTGGGGGTTAGTCTGAATGAACGCAAAGAAAAAATAAAACACGGAGGGAAAATGATGAACACAGGATATTATAATAATAAAATAAAATTAAACTAACAATTAATAAAGAGATATATACGCTAATGTAACGCACCTGTTGCTGCTAGGCCTACCATCAATCAGGTACTTCCAAGGTTTCTGTGTCATAATTCCATCCCATTTTGGTTATTCTTGAGTGGGGTTTTTCAAGTCCATCCATGCTCCAGTTTTTACCTAATTATACAATCTGACTCTTTATTTGGCCCATGGTGAGGGCTTGTTATGTTGTATGGTTGAAATCAGTTAGAAGTTGATTGTAACCAGCTGGGGATAAACTATTACCCTTCCTATGTCCGTTCCCTGTCAGGGTAGCTATAAGGGTCAATAGGACTCTTGTTTGGTGAAAATCCCATTTCGCCTTATGTTTGTCACCTTGCCTTTTCCTTCGCGACCCCGTGGCAACAATATTATCAATATTTTAAAATTCATTTGAAGGTGAGAATGGGGAGTCCGTGAGGTCCATAACAAAACTAATAAAAAAGATAGCCACGTTGTCATTCTCAAGTGTCATGTAATGTTGTAGAAGTTGAATTTATTAAGAAAATTAAATTAGAGGACCAGAGAACATGTATCATAAAATTAGATATCAAAGAGTAATTAAAAACTAGAATAAGAATTTTGAAAAAAGCTACTCCCCCAATACCAATTTATTCAAACATTCATAAAAATTAAACAAATAGAATGACGAATATAGATAGTGCCACATATAATTTAATAATAAAATTTTAAGTGGTTATATAAAATAACTAAAACAAAAATATTAATATTAAACATTTGAATTTGCGCACGTTCACTATGACCAAATAACGTAAATGGAAGACATATTAACATATGTAAGTTATAGGTAACAATATGTTATTAAAACTATCAACAAATGTAAACAATAACAATTAATGAAAAAGTACATATATTCAACATAATCGAAGCAGTAAGAGAAGGATAGAAGGACAAAGCCTAAAATGCAATAGTCCAATACCGTCCAAACAGCTCGCAGCTAACCATTCCGACGGTTTGGCACTGCTTACTGTTGTCCAAACGGACCTATAAACCATTCCAATGTATTTGCATTGCCGAATTCTGTCTAAACGGACACTGGAAACCGTTCTGACGGTTTTGCACAGCCTATTACCCTAAGCGCACTGCCGCAACCCGTCCAAACGGACACCAAAAACTGTTCCGACGGATTCGCTAAGGACATGAAAGCTGAATTCGTCCAAACGGTCTGAAATTTTTCGGCAAAACTGGTTGCAAAGCACATTTGCGATTTCGACTGCAGAGGTACCAGATTCATGGAATACAACTAACCAAAGGGATTTTTTTCTCTATCCCAACACATGGGCTAGCAATAGACTTGTAAAAAGAAGGAAAACAAATGTTCTCAACCCATTCATGCTTAGTTTGGATAGAGAAGTAGAGAAATTGCAAAACCCAAGGCCTCCTATAGCCAATCTGAGCTTCCAATGACAAAAAAAATGAAACTAGAAAGTGTAAATGGAAGGAAATCCAAAGAAATATCTTGTAAGTCAAGCACAAGAAGAACGAACGTGGTATGGGTCTCTCGGATGTTGTGTCTTCGTCGGAGAAAGTATCGTCTCGTTGTAGATTGTGCCTCTATTGATGGAGCTTCGTAGCCAATATAGAGAGCACTTCCTCATTTGATCTTGGTTACTATACGTTTGATTGACAGAAGCAAAGGTGGATGGAGAATCTTGTAGGAGAAGAGGACAGTTCTTGCAAAGGAATAGGTGTGAAACGGTAGTATTTCGAATCGCTTTGGTCTGCAAACCAATCATAACTAATACAAAATTTTGAATCCGTCCAAACGGAAAAATCCGTCGGAATTGAAATTCCACTGTTCATCTCCAAAAAACGCAATTTGAGGTGTGTGGACCAAACGCAAAAAATTTTCTTAAATCACATTTTATCTTACTTTTTACTGCACCAAATGCAACCGAAAGAGTGATACAGAAAGTTGTTAGCTAACCTCATGCAATTAAATGTGATATTAGAATATTAAGGTGGAAATTCATTAATTCATTGTATTATATGCATGCATGTTTCCAACTAAAATCAATTCCAATTTGTTACAAATTCTAAATGGATATAAAAATATAATTAAATGATAGCTTCAAATTAAAGTTAATAAAATTCAAATGGACATAAAAAAAAATTAAATAAACGATAGTTATAATTTAACTTGAAAAATTACTTATTAGACCGGTGGGAAGTGAAAGTTATTTTGCACTATTTTTTATATTAAATAATAAGTGATTGAATAATATGTACATCAAGAAGAAGAAAAAAAACTTCACCCAATACATACTTAAATATTTTAAAGTTTCATATGTTATGTACAGTGTTGTCTTTTGTTATTATCAGATATAAGTATACACGTGATACATGTATCTATATTTTTATTTATAAAATTTAAATAATTTATGGGTATTAAATAAAATTAAATATTATATATAATTTGGGTGCTCAAAATACCTAATTAGATCGGTGACTTTTGATGTAAAATTTGAGTAATATAAAGTTATAAAATTTGAAGTAAAGAACAGTCATAAAATTGCGTAATGCTACAGGACTATCAAAATGTAACAAAATTTTCTATAAGTATGATGTAACACATTTAAGAGTTTATCACTTCATATTATAATAAATCCATTAAAATATTATTAAAATTACAACATTCTCATTATTAGGTACCTTTGCTGAATAAAATTTTCTAATACAATACTTAATTATGCAAGTAGTTTTAGAAGATATTTCAAACAATGCTTTAATTTTGTTTTCCAGTTCTTTAATTTGATTAATGCGGTTTTAATTATTATTTTAATTTCAAATTATATTCTGATTTGATTCACGCGCTTCTACTTGCTAAACCCATTCAATCGAAAACTAGATTAAACATTTATATATAAATATAAATTTATATTGCTATAATAATTTTGTATAAAGATTAGAAATTTAATAAATTATTTAAAATTCATAAACATGATTCTGATTGATATAAATTTATATTATTATAATAAATTTGAATAAAGATTAGAAATTTAATATATTATTTAAAATTCATAAACATGATTTTGATTGATATAATATAATATGATAAATTTGTTAGAATTTAATTAAAAACTAAATACATAATTTTGATTAATTAGAACCGAATTATTTAGGTTAATTTGATTCAATTTCTTATTTTCTACTTGAACAATTCAAATAAAAAACAAGAACTCCACAATCATCTTGCCCCTTCAGGGTAGTTGAGTTGGTCAGGGTCGCAGGACTGCAGGTCACGCGTTCGATTCCTCATTCGTGGAGATTTCTACAACAGCCTTTCTCGGCTGAGTCGGTCAGCCAAGGCTTACCTAGGCTTATTTACCTCCTCGTGGACCTTTACCGGTCAGGTTCACAGAGCGGACTTCACCTAATGCGCACCCAAGGATAGTGCTGCGGGTTTCTCCCGACCCCCAGAAGAACTCAACAATCATCTCAACTCAAATTTATTCATTGAATCCTGTTAATTTGTTTACAGACATTATATGATTGTTGGCTAGTTAATGAAATTAAAACTAATACTTAGTAACTATTGATTAATATAGTTTTAATCTTACGATGATGCACTGGAGGATTTACCAAAGCATGGCTCTAGACTAACGTACATCGAAGGTTGTGTGCTTTAAGGTCTGTTTTATATTGGAATATGATAGTTACTAGTCGACAACTCCGACCTTAGCTCAGTTGGCAGAGCGGAGGACTGTAGTGGGGAAATCCTTATGGCAATCCTTAGGTCGCTGGTTCGAATCCGGCAGGTCGGATTTTTATACCTTATTACCCAAAAAAAAAAAAAAAAAGGCCATTTGAATACGATGGCACCGCAAAAAATTAACAAAAATTCTTTGAATTTCTACAAAATTTTTTCTAGGTTTTATATTTTATTACCAAAAAAAAAAAGGCTATTTGAATACAATGGCATCGCAAAAAATTAACTAAAATTCTTAAGATCTCTACAAAATTTTTTCTAGAATTACGTAAATTTGTAGAGAATTAGTACAAATCTCAATCATTCAATTAATATTCTGTTTGCAACGACGTAAAATTCTAAAATTCATTTTTATCTCATTGTGTAAAATACGAACTAATAAATTATATCAAATTATCTTTTATCTTACTTTTTGTCACTCTAAATGTTCCATAAAGTAATGTATCTTACTACCAAATAAAGTATGAATAGACAAAAACTTTATTTGAACAAAAATTTCTCATAACAAATTATAAATACTTACAAACTTTATGATTTAGCACATAATATATACTATTTAATATTACTTTCATAAAATATACTAATTTTTAAATTTGAATATTTATCCCTACATCATAGGTGTTTTAGAAATATCCGCTGAGCCGCATTTATCCCTACATCATTTTTTTTTTTTGGTAATTATTATCCCTACATCATTGGCAAGGAATTTGCTTTTTCTATCAATTTGGATACGGTTGACTATTCTTTTTTGAAGTTAAAAGAAGTTCCTTACGGAATATATTTACACATTTTTTGAAGTTCAAAGAAGTTCCTTATGTAATATATGTTTGAAACATAATGTCATTGCTCCTCATTTCAATATCGTTCAAAATTTTAAATTTTAAAATAATATTTTTTCATCATCAAAAATTTAATTAATATTAACTATTACACTTAATTTTTATATTTTTAAATTCACAATTTAGATTAAGCTATAACTATTAATTATCAAATTAAATTACATTATTAAAGGTGCGTTTGGTAAAATGAAAAACGCTAAAAATTCTTAAATTCTAGAAATCTTTAAAAATTATTCACTTTTTATTTAACTATACAAATTACGAATTCACAAATTATCTCAAATTATCTTACTTTATCTTAATTTTTATCACTATAAATGCCACCTAAGTCAATAATTATTAATAAAATTATATAACTCCAACACATATATATGTCATGTTATGTGTATCTATATTAATATAAAGAATAATCAAACGTGAAATTCCCAAAAAAACAAAATAATAATAATAATAATAATAATAATAAAGCAAAAGATATGTACTGGGATCCAACAATGGGGACCCATAGGCCGGAAACCTGCCCGAGGAAACCAAAAAATTGGTTATATAGCGACAAACGAAACTATGCATATATCAGCCGTGAAAACGAATCCGACTATTCGAACACCGATTCAAAAAATTTTCACTCAAACTTAATCCATGACTAAAATAAGTTCAAATTAAATTTAAATTGTGACTCATTTTTGATTTGAGTTTAAACTAAATTTAAAAAAACTCAACTTGAAAACTCGTGAACAAGTTTGATAAAATAATATATATATATTTAATAATATATATATATATATATATATATATATATTTATTTATTACATATTTTTATAATATTTTATTTATTATATTTTATATTAAAACAACATCGTTTTAGTTTAATCGAATTATTCGCGAACCGAACTTGAGTTTAGATTATTCTCTATCAACCCCACTCCAACTTGTATAAAAACTCGAATTGGCTGCCCGATTGGATACTGCAAAAGGCAACCTCCATAAATAATACCCTCTGTATAGGATTTGATGTGATGGTTTTTGCTTGGTTTGAGAAATAAAATTTCTGCCCTCTAAAAATTATTCGACATCCTTAATTTTGAAAGAAGGTGTATTATTTTTGGAGATGGTTTGAGCTCTCCAAAAATTATCCCCCCTTATCATGGATTAAATTGGTCCATTTTGCCCTTTCTCATCCCTTTTCTCACCTACAAAAAGTATTTTATATATTAGAAATAAATTCTTATTTTTTTATAATGAAAAATGTATTAAAAAATTATATTAATAAAAATAAAAAAATATAATTTTTTTCCAAATGGGGGGTCATGTAATTTTAAGATAATAATATTATTTTTTAGCAAATTTGTACAAAATTATACATATATTGATATTTTTTAAATAAGGAGAAAAAGATAAATGACCAAAGAAATTTGAGGTAAATTGGGACATTATTGTCTACGAAACTAATTTATATATTTTATAAAGTTTAATTTATTAATAACATAATTTATTTATAATTAATTTGTCTAAAATTAATTTGTACTAGTTGGTTTTCACATTATATAATTAACATAAACATATAATTAAGTTTAGGACTGCACAATGGTAAAAGAGTCATTTGATAGTTTTTTACATCATACACCCATCCTTATACAACTATTTTAGAAAATTATTCAGACCAAGTACTATTTATTATCCATTTTATAAATATCACATTAATATGGACCCGCCCTCCATAAATAATACTTATTTACTATCTTATACGCCCTTCATAAATCCCTCAAAATTTTAGTTACATCGAGTACGTGTCTAATATAAAAAATTCAAACCGAGACCGAGGAAATTAAAAATCAACTTGAGCCGGCTCGTTTCCACCCCCAGCATATATGTTGAATTATAGTAACAGAGTGAAATCGTATGAGAGAGATGCAACTGAATTGTGGTGATGAACTCACAAAAAAACTTTGCGGGAAGAACTAGCAACTTGGGACTAGCGCAAACACATACATATAAATATATGTGTATATATATATATATATGTATACAGACAGGCAGTTATCAAACATATGTTTATATATATTTCCCAATATACTGTTTCTTTGCATCGTGTTCCGAATTAAGCAAAGGCTAGGGTAGAAGAAAAACCAATCTAGCAAGTAAGAAAGCCCCAGGTTGATCCCTAATCTAGCAACTGTTTCTACTAATCTCTCTCTCATTATCCCAGAGCTGCTTGGAAGAAACATACTTGATACTTCTACTGGGCCCGAGTAATCACCGCAGAGACCATCTTGTTCATTCCGCACATGCCGTGACCCCTGCAAAGACGGTAGTACCCGTCCTCTCCCCATCTCTTGCCCCACGAGTTCTTGATGATCCAGTAAGGCTTGTTCCCCAGCCTCAGAATGGAGAAACCCTTTGCTCCGTATCCGACGAGTAACACGCCGTGGTTGATCCGTTTCTTGCCGCAAATAAGCGGACAAGAAACTCCCCGGAGGTATGTTTGCATGAAAACAGCGTTTAATCCAACCGTACACCAAACATCGGCGTTAGTTTCCTGAGCAACTTCCCTGAATTGCAGGTACAATTTCTAGCTTCTCACAACAATTGCTTCATTTACACCCATTCTTAATTATAACTCGCAAATTAAGAAACGGGTAAATTAAAGCTCTTACATTTCAATTGTAAGAGTTAAATTCTTATAATTTTGGTCAAGTAACAATTTAATTTAGCAACCATTTATATATAGTTGTTAGAGTGAGTACAAAATTATTATTTTACCTTCATCTTTTCCAACACCCAATTATATTCATCATTTCTTCTTTATTTATATATATTCACTAGATATAACTTATAGGTTGATTTTCGATTTTTTTATAATAAAATTGTGCATTAGCTGTTCACCAAGAAATATGGTATACAGCCAAGTCATGACACAATGAAAACCACATGGAAGGTTATACAAACATGGTAATTTCCAATGGGAATACCTGCTAAAGGGCCGTTGTGGATTAGGTAAGCTGCTATTTGCTTCTCATCCACAGGGATATTGGTGAAATTCACGACATTCACTGCTACTTTGTCCTGGCTGAACTTGCATTCGCCTTTTCCCCCAGTATAAGGATATGAATCCTCCTCTTCTATTCCTCCCGCGCTGATCAAATACTTGAATGCATTCGTCATAAGGCCTCCAGAGCAGCCGTCGTCACAAGCAGTTTTTTCTGTTGCATCACACTTCAACGTACGCGTAGGAATTGTGTCAAAAACAGTTGAATTATCCACTAATTGGCTTCGTCAAAAAGTCCTTTGCAACAACTCATTTTTCAGAATTTATGGTGGTATTTGGTTTGTTGTTTTATCTTTTGTTTTTTATTTTTGTTTTTTAATTTTTTGTTTGAATTATTTTTTATTTTACTCTTTTTAAAATAAAAAAAACAGTTCAAAACATATTTATTGTTTTCAAAATTTGTTTTAGAAAATAGAAAATGAATTTACACATAAAATGAAGAAATAGTAAAAAATCATTTTGAACGTTTTTAATCCAAAATAAGGAAAATATCGAAATAAAAAAAAAGACATTTTCTATTTTTCTTGTTTTTGGATTTTTAAAACATAAAACTTATGAAACAAAGCCAAAAAAATAGAAGAGCAAAATAAATACCACCTAATGTGAGGTTAAGTGCTTGGCAATATATGTTAGATCTTTCTCCCGTTCAAATTCGAGCTAATTTGTAGAATTAGGCTGTGTTTGGGAAGCGAGTCAACAACTTAACTTCAAGTTACTCAGTTTTTTGACCTTTTTTTTTAAATGATCGGTTTTACTTCTTTACATTTCAAATTTCTTTTAAATCATGAAGGGTAAAAATATCAAATTAACAAAAAATTAAAAAATTAATCTTTTTTTTCTTTTCCCAAAAAAAAAAATAGTATTTTTTCTCCCAAACTAAGCCTAAAGATGAAAAGAAGAAATGTCATAGAAGTTGATGCAAGCTAACTAACCGCATGATCACAATCTACAAGCTGCTGCTCGCTCAAATTGAGGAGTTTTCCGGTTGCAATGAAATTGGCTCCTTCAATGGCTCCGGTGGTGCTAAAAGCCCAACACGACCCGCATGCACCCTGCATCGGCATGCGTTACCAACTTCCACTGGAAATTGTATACAAGAAGAAGCAAAACCAGAACCAAAACCCAGAGTGAGAGAGAGAGAGATCCAAAAACAAAAGGCAATAAGTATAGTTTCGCAGTGCCGGCAATGAACAAATACAAAAACTTTCCGACCCAAATTCAGGCTGTCTTTGCGAAGATAGTGAATTTCTCAATTTTTGGCTACTTAATTTATTTATTTATTTTTTTTGAAATAACCGAATTTACTCACTTAAATTTTAAAATTTTTTAAATCATAAAAAAAAATATCAAATTAATTAAAATTAAAAAATTAATTACTAAAAAATTAATTTTTTTTCAAACACAAAAAAGACTAATTCTTTTAGTAAGTAAATAATAGTCAACTACCCAAAAAAAAAAAAAAAAAAACACAAACTCTTTTTTTTTTCCACAAACTAAGCCTCAAAATTCCGTAAGTACACAACTCTCTCTCTCTCACTCATTACGATGCCACAAATTGCGATAATGAAAATTCCCCACTCCTGAAGCCCAATGAGCAAGAAAATGAAGTGGACGATAATTGACATTATATTGTGTTTATATCAATTTAGTATCTATCAATTTAATGTACCAATTTTAAAAGAAAAACGCTACTCTACCAACTAGCATAATGTGACAACGGTAGTTTTGTAATCAAAATTATTAAAGTCATGGACCCAGAACTTAGACACGCAATTATGGTAACACGGGACTAATCAATTTTAAGATTGTTTACTACACTCAATTTTGAAGGAGAATATATCTTGCACTTGTGTATCATGTGATGTGACCAACCAAATAAATAGGCCCCGTTTGGGACACTAAATTTCACCAAATTTCACTAATTTTAACTAATTTTTTATACTTTTTTCAATCACATTTCTCCACATATCACTTTATGTCACATTTTTTTATTTTTATTATATTTTTTAATTAATTTTTTATCAACCAAACACACTCATAGTCAGATCTAAACAGTTTGTTGGCTTTAAAGTTTCAAAAAAATTAAATTCCCTCCTAATTTAAAATAAGATAAATTGTATGCAGCCAAAATTTTCAAAAATTTGTGGACTGGGATGGCCGAAAAGATTAGACTTTGACCCCTTTTATCTAAAAAATTACACTAAAATCTCATTATTTCGCTCTTATTTATTTAAAAATTCCTTCTGCTTGTGTTATTTTCACTCTTACCCTAGTTGTTTTTTCCACTTTTGCTCCAATTCATCTCAAAATTATACTTGCCCCACCAATAACAAATCTCGGGTCCATGCCAAAATCTCTTTATTTTACCCTTATTTATTTGAAAATTTATCTTTTGCCCCATTTATTTTCACACTTTTTTTTTTACCTGTATTGTTTTTTCAATTTTTCAACATTGTCCCCGTCCATCTAGAAATTGTAGTCGCCCCACTAATCACAAAGCTCAGTTCTGCCCCCCATTATTTACATTGAAATAAATAACCTACTAAAAATAGTATTTTCTTACCATTATGCTCTTCCACGTTATTCTTACGCAAATTTCAATCTAAAAATTCTAGTATAGCATTTTCTTTCTTTATTTTTTACAATATTAATCTCTGCCTTAATTTTATTACGGAATATTTATTTTTATAATTTTATTTTATTTTATACACTTTTATACAATTTCAAACACACCCATTGTCTTAAAAAAAATGAAAATTATTGGTACAAAAATAAATTCAACACATGATAAATTGGCAGTTATTCTGAATACATGTGTCGAGATAACGAAGCGACCTCAGTTTTCTATTCCCGCGCATATGGTTATATTCCCAACCCCAAAGTTATGTTACGGGATTAGAGAATTCAAGTTCTCGTTCATTTCTAACAAAATGCTAATATTATAATTTAATTGATTCATTATTGTAATAGTGGAGACATGATGTGACATTTATTCTTCTCAATTTGTCACATCTCGCTTATACCACTCTATAAATAATCATACGTGCATCAATTACACTGCAAACTGTCACCGTAATTAATAGAAAAATGAGTAAGTTAGTGAGATTAATAAAGTATTATGGTTAAATTTGTATCCTATTAGCTTTTAATTTTATCTTAGGGCTTGCTTGGCTCATTGAAAATTAGAGGGAAAATCTCTAAAAAGCTCTAAATTTTGCCTTTTTAGTATTTTGTGAAATTTCTATAAATTTATATCTATATAATAAAACATATCATCTGATTTGACATTTGTTCCAGTCATCATTAAGTTTCACCATATCATCACTTACTATATATACATGGGTGCATTTGGTGTGCTAATTTTTAGTGAAAATTTCTGAAAATCTCTATACATTTTTACATATTTATGCCTTCTCAAAATTAAAAAAAAAAATTCAATACTTTAAAAAAAAAATGGATAACTAAAATTCGGTTAATCAAATAGCAAAAAATTTTTTATCATTCTCATCATGGACTCTCAAACTACCGAATAACACCCATTTTGACTTTTCTCGTGGGGTCGTAGAAATCGTTCCAGCAGATTGTAGAAATCGTTCCGACAGATTCGCGCGACCAACTTCCGTCCAAATGGTTTTTACAATCCGTTTGAACGGATTGTAGTGCAAAGAAATCATGACTATGTAAAATTTTGAATCTGTTCAAACAGAGATCCAATCAATCTTACCGTTCATCTCCCAAAAATCTGGTTTGAAATATGTGCGCTAAACATAAAAAATTTTTCCAAACCATATTTTATTTAATTTTATCTCGCTTTTTATCATTCCAAACTCACCCTATATAATAAAACACATCTTTTGAATTTGGAATTTAAAATTCAAATAAATATATATATTATATTTTGTAAAATATATGTATTATTATATTATCTATTATTATTAAATATTTTATTTATATTATCTATTATTATTAAATAATGTATAGATACCTATTAGACAAAGTCAATTAAATTTTTTTATTTAAAAAAATATATTTAAATTTTAAATTTTTAAAAATTTTATCAAAAATAAACATTTAAATTAAAATTTCAATTTTAATATGCTTAAAACTTAAATTTTAAATATATACACTTTTACACTATATGTCATTTATATAATAAGGAAGTTTAAATTTTTGAATTTGAGATATTTTTAACTGTTGAATTTTTTATATGGTAAAGATTATTTTTTTCTCTCACTCTTCCCATATTTTTTAATACTTTTTATTTAAAAGATTTAAATTCATATTTTAAAAAATATAACATACACTTTTACACTTTGTATCATTTATATAATAAGGAAGTTTAAAATTTCACATTTGAGATTTTTTCAATTATTAAATTTGCTAAATAGTTAGGATTATTTTTTTCTTTTTCTCTCACTCTTCTTATATTTTTTTAAATACTTTTTACATAAAAGATTTTAAATTAATATTTTTAAAAAATGTGATAATATTTGTAATAAATAATAAATTTTATATCTTAATATCTTTTGATTAATGATTTTTATTTTTATAGATTATTTTTACACTTTTTATATAAATTTGTTTTATAAATTTAAATTTGAGTTATTTATACATCAAATTATGTTTCTGTACCTTTAGACATAAGTAACTGCTAGTATATCTACATATCCTAACAAATTTTTATAAACTCCAATAAATATTTTACAAACCCTAACATATTTCCACAAACCCTAATAATTTTTCTACAAATATCAAAAACTTTTCATGATTTACAAAAAACTCTGACATAAAATCATTCAAATGGACAAAAAAATTGTTCGAATAATTTATCTCTAAAAAAAACTGATGCAAAAGTAAAAAATGACACTATTCATCTTTGAAAAAACGTGATTTGGTGGTTGCGCGTCAAGCACCAAAAAGTTACTTAAACCACATTTTTTGTTATTTTTTGATATTTCAAACGCCCCCTTAGTCTATATAGTTCAAAATGATCTTTCTATACTAACACTATCTAATTTCCTCACCGATCACTAGATCGTTAGAGAGCTCTTAATCAAGAACTACCTTTTCGACCTATTTTTTTACTATTTCCTTTGTGCATAGGTATTTAAGAGAAAAATTGTAGACATGGGAAGAATGTGCAGGATATTTTTTTTTCCTGCATAACAAAAAAATTTATGTGCTCGTGAAAAAAAATAATTTTTTTCTTATGTAAGTAAATAATATGTTTGAAATGATAAAAAGTGAGATAAAAAAAATAAAGTGAGATAAATTGTGAGTTCGTAATTCGTACAGTAAAATAAAAAGTGAATAATTTTAGATATTTTCAGAGTTTTTTAATTTTTTTTATTTTTTAGCACACCAAACGGTGCCAAATTTTGTTATTTTAAATAATTTTTAAATATAAATAGCATGCACCTAAAAGGTACTAAATAAAATAAATAAATTCTAGTGAAAAATCAAATAATACAAAAAATGAAAGTCTAAAAAAAAAAAAAAAACATGGCTCCCAAATAATAATTACTTTTGAGCAAGGGGTTGGCACAATTGCATCCATTAGTAACACCACAACTGATTAGCTCCGAATTCGACATTTTCCCTCCACGTGCGTTGGAATATTCCTTGTGTATATCCTTTGTAGTCAAAAAAATAAAATAAAATAAAATAATAATTATTCCCTCCGAGGACAATTCTTGGGAGCGTAGCAGCGGATAGTTTCACCAAACCACTTGTCAAAAAATTACCAAAAAAAAAAAAAAACCACTTGTCAAAGCACGTGGAATAGAGCAACGAGTAAAAAGGCCACACGTAGGTTGTGTCGTAATGGCTAAGAAACATGGGCAGTAGGGAGTCAGTCGGTGACTTTAAGCAAGAAGTACCTAACGCCATCTCCTCAATTTCTCTTCAGATGAGGCATGATAAATTACCGTCGATGATCTCAACTTCTCAAAGGGAGGTTTGTGCGTTCAAAGGGGTGAAAAGTTAATATAAATTAGTAAAAATTATAATCTTATAATTTGTATAATGAAGGCGTTAGGAATGATAAAAAATAAAATAAAATGAGATAATTTATGAATTCATAATTCGTAAAGTGAAATAAAAAAAATGAATAACTTTTAGAGATTTTTCGATATTTTTAAAATTTTCAACGTTTTACATCGCGTCAAATAGGCCTAATATGTAAAAAAGTTAAATTTTTATGGAGATTTTTAATAAATTTTGGAGTTTCAAATTATTATAAAATTTTATTTTTGATTTTTTATATATTAAAATATATTATTTAATGTAAGAATAAAATGTATTCAGCATTTTTTTATTAACGAAACGTGTGTGTATATATATATATTTCTAGATAGCTGGTAGGCAAGTTAGTACACTTATAAAAAAAACAAAATTAGAAAAAAAAATTAAAAAATTCACATATGGGTTATAAATATGAAATAATGTACCTTAGAATTACCAAAAAAATCAAAAAATAAAATTTATATTTAAAAAAAAAAATCATATAAAAAAACCGGCATCTTGCATGGTAACCTTAATCCATTGTCCCGTCAATTACCAACCTTCGCTTGAAAGAGAGGAGAGAAACCAAGCAAGTGCTTTACATAACAATTTGCTTGAAGGTAATATCACATTTTCATTGCTTTCCACTTCAATATGTATCAATATCCATCACCCTAGCTAGTGAGCTGTTTGTTGGTGAATCCCCATATTCATTGCTAGCGCCGTGTTTGGTTGGTTTTATAGTTGGTATCGATATGACATCTGCATCTAGCTGGCTGTATATACATATATATATATATATATATATATATATATATATATATATATATATATATATATTGTTTGGCACTTCATATCTAGTTAAAACAACACCACGCCTAATCGGAAATTAAATAAAATTAACGACCATTAAAAGCGTTTGATAAGATGTCCCCTTTCACATTTGAGCATAGAAGCCACATGTTTCGTAAGTGCCTTTTTATATATGTATGTATAAAAATCTCCTTCGTTTGTGCCCTCTATGTCAAAAGTTTTCTCCCCAAATATATACCACAGGACAAAGAAAACAATAAAAAAAGTTGAACATAAAGGGGTTCCCAACTAATAGATCTCCAATGGTCTAGTTAATTAGAAATTTAGACAGTATTTATTGGGAGAATTTTGTGGATAATAATAAGCGTATCTTACTTAATGATCAATTTGAATAATATATAAGTTATTATAAAATAAGAGTTAGAAAACATAGATTTGATTATAATGCGTTACTAATTTCATTAACTTGTTCGTTTTTCTAGCAATTAGTTTAAAGTGTATTTAATTTGCATGAAATTATTTACAAATTGATAGATGAGATGTAACATGTTTAGGAAGAACAGCTGCACATCATTTCCTTTAATGTTACAATAATGAATTAGTTAAAATATAATATTGTCTTATAGTTGGAAATGAACCAGAATCTTAATCCTGATATTTATTTAGGAGTGTGCACAATTTGGTCAAAATTTAGTTATCGAACCGTACTGACTAAAATTAAGAAACGTGTTTCAATTATTTATCTAATAACAATCGATTTAGTTAATTTTTTTTGTAAAAATAACAATTATTGATTTTGACTATAGTTTTGAAATTCTAAAACTAAATAAATTGAAATAAATGAATTAAATTTACTTAATATTTAATATATATATATATATATATATATAATTAACTTAAATATTCGCTCCTATCAATGGTTTTGTCTTTTGAAATTTCAAATACCATAGGAAATCAACAAATTATTATAATATTAAATACACATTTGGCTTTGGAAGTTGTGGGGTTAGAGCTTTTATTTATTTATTTATCTATTTATTTATATTATTCAAGTAGTTCCTTTTTAGTTTTATTATATATTTTATTTTCTTAGTTATGGTTTAAGGGAAACATATGTTGACTTTTACGATTTGAAATTTAAAATTTTAATGTTTTTGATGACATTATACTTTTTTTTTGGCTAGTTGAAGTATTTATGTAAGCCATCTTTCAATTTTATTTTTTATTTTTGCAAACCTATATATTAACCAATTAATTGTTGAATATTACAATTAGTTGTTTGTGAGTTGTATATTATTCTATTTGAATTTATATGTACTGTAAGTTTTGTTTCCAAGTTTTAAGTCTCAAGTAACACTTATATAAAAAAAAATAATCTTATTTTATTTCCATAATTAAATTATAAAAAATGTATTTAAATTTATATACCTATATAATCGAACTGACTGTAATTAAATTGATATAATATTTTAGTTCGGTATTAGTGTTCAATTAGTACATATTTTTGGCCAATTTAATTATTATTTTTAATTTTTAAAAATAAACGATTCAATTATAAATTTCCAATTGTACCAATCGATTCACACCCCAACATGTATTTGAGGTTAGTAAAAGAATCTTGTTCTCGAGACTGAATATTGAAGTCTATATATGAATGCCACATGTTTAGTTATTTTTTATATCAACAAAATATATATATATATATATTTTGGGAAGTAATATGATTTGGCTTCTTTAAGTAAATAGCATAAATGGACTCAAAATTGATAATTCATTTTAAATAATAAGCAAAAGCTTGCACTATTTTAATATAATTTAATCTCAATTAATTTCATTAATCCGATTCTCAAACGGAGTACAATTCTTCATTAGATTAGATAATTAAGTTGATTTTTTTTTTCAGTAGATTAAATAACTTGATAGCTCTAACATTTTTGCTTTCACGTGTACATATATATACACATACAAGATTTAAATAATAGAAATAATTTTATCTGTTTTTTTTTTGGGGGGGTCATTTTCATCACCATATCCAAATATAATATTAAAGTTTTTCTAATAATATCTGGGGCAACACACGTGTGATAAAAAAATTCATTAGCTCCTTTTAATAATTCTAATACTATTTAAGAATTATAATGATTTTCTAAAAATTCATCAACGCCATCCCAAAGAGAAAAGAAACAAAGTGAGGATAACATGGGTCGAGAAAAGTTCATCTGTAATATCATACAATACTTATAATATTGGTGTAAATATATATATATATATATATATCTATCTATTTAGCGCGCATTCTTTCTGTTTTGGAGAATGCAGGGAGGGGACAAATAATAATTTATGGGATAATAAAAATTTTAATTTTTAAAAATGAAGAAGAGAATTTTCAATTTAAAAAAAAAATAAAAAAACAACTTTCAAAATAAAAATAGTCGAAGTTATTTTTGGACAAGTGAGATAGCGAGTTTTTCTTATACTTATCCAAGTTATTTACCAATTCATTAAAAATTTTGAATTTAAAGAGTTTTAATAACTTAACACCCATATTTAGGTAGCATTTGGAGTAGTAAAAAAAAAAAAAAGATAAATTGAGATAAAATATAATTTTTGGTTAATTTTGGTGTCTGATATTTCTTTCCAAACCACACTGTTTCCACGGATTTAAAAAATTAACACTCAATATTCTACTTTCGAAATGTACAACACCAAAACTGTGAAAATAGTTTTCCAAATTCATTCTCATGGATTCAAAAAAATTTGTATAAAATAGTGATAGTGGTACTCGTTTGCTTTTTACTTGAACAATGTGATTGACAAAAAAAATTTACAAATTCGGTTAATCTCTTTCTGAATTTTTTGTTTTTTTTTAGCGGAATGTTAAAATTTTTTGAAATTAGTAAAGATGGGAATGTATAAATCTGTAATAAAAAATTTTAATGATTTATAGAAGTTATTGGAAATTTATTTTATTGCAGCCTAATAATTCTTTCTTTAGATTGGTTTTTTTTTTTGGTATTTTTTTATATATTTAATTGTAATAACTATGACATATTTGTTTCAGGATAATAGTTATAAATTTTACTTGGTAATTGGAAGAGGGGTCATAATTACGCTATAGGGAATAAGAAAGAATAACAGATAAAATATTCTTTTATCCCTAGACAAGTATAACATAATATTTATTCTTTTAATTCAAACGTAAGTATCATAAATTTATTATCCCTAAAATATGAAAGGTTGGCTTGTTTTTTTTCTAGTTCCATTCCATATTTAACTGTAATAATTAAAGTTATTGATATTATATACTATCTTTCATAAATAAAATGCTACATATATTTTTAATTTTCTTTCCATAAGCATTTAGCCTTTTGGATAAGTGAAATAGTGAAATTTTCTTATACTTAACCAAATTGTTTAACAATTCATTTAAGTTTTTGAATTTAAATAGTTTTAATAAGTTAATATTTATATTTAGTAGTCCTTTAGGTTGATTTTTTTTGGTTTATTCTTTTCATATATTAGCTGTAATAATTAGAGTTATTCATGATTATATTATAGGAATGTTTGGAATTGTTTAAAATTTTTTAAATTTATCGTGTGTAGTGAGCAAAAAAATTTAGATTTTAAAGAAATTTTTTGAAGATTTGAACGAAAAAAGGTGCTCCAAATGGAGCTTATGTCTTTCATCAATAAAATGTTAGATGTATATTTTTATTTTTTCATCAAACATCTAAAAATATTTTTTTAAAAATAAATAATATCAGTTATTTTAATTTTTCACAGAACACGCTGTTTATTAAGAGGAAGGATCAATAAATTTGCAGTAAATTTGAAGTGATAATATATATTTCTTAAAAAAAAATTAAAATTTTCACCGGTATTTTCTAAAAAAATTAAAAAAATAATCTTAAATTTTATTTTTCACAAAAAAAATAAAAAACGTTGAAAATACTCTTAAATATTTGGATTGTGTTTAAAAAAAAAAAAAAGAAAACAAAGAAAACGATCCTTAGATAAAAACATTCTAATTATGAGTGTGTTTAAAATTATAAAAATTAGTGTCTTGTATTTTGTGTAATGAATAAAAAATTTAAATGTTATAATCTCGTAATGTATGTTTATAAAAATTTATAAAATTTTACATTTTTTCTTATAACTTTAAAAGTTGCCCACATATTTAGCCTTCTTTAACAAGTTTATACAAAATTGGAAAATAAAATCTGCTCCAAGAATTTTGGGGGCGTGTGGATATTTTCATGCATCTGTTTAGTTGGTAAAAAATTAATTAAAAATATAATAAAAATAAAAAAGATGTGACAAAAAATGATATATAAAGAAATTTAATTGAAGAAAAGTATAAAAAAATTAATTAAAATTGATAAATTTTGGTGTACTTTAATACCCCGAACTATCAAAAAAAAAAATTGAAACGGGTTAAAAATCTCATTAGCCACATTACCAAACAGGTACTTTTTGACTTCAGAGGCTCCGATGAATAGAATTCTGCCACCTGATCAATCTATGGGTGGGTTTGGACCCATCTGATCCCTCCTCCCTCTTTTTCAATACTTCACTTTCTCCATAGGCTCATCGCTATTTGTATGTGAACAGGACGAGATTTTGAATCCACGAAAAAAGTACCGCACGGGAGAGAGAGAGCGATTACCGCGTCTGTTCGTGTTCACACTTTGTCTATCTGGGTTCGCTCTCTCTGTCTCCCTGCTTCATGTTGAAGAACAGAAGCAGAGTGCTCAGAGCAAAAGATAGATACACAAGTAACAACGCATATATATATATATATAGAGAGAGAGAGAGAGAGAGAGTTGAGGAGAAATGGGCATTTTGTTTGAGGATGCGGTCTTGATTAAAGAGGCCGAGAAACCAGATGATCACACTGTGATTACTGTGAATTGCCCCGACAAGACCGGGCTGGGTTGTGATTTGTGTAGGATCATATTGCTATTTGGTTTGAGCATTGCCAAGGGAGGTATGCCTAGTCTTCTTGCTGCTTATTTCTTGTTTGTGACCCCCTTTTTTTCCCCTTTTTGAATTTTCGGTAAAGGTCTTTGATTTGTGGGAAAGCACAGTATCTACGATTTTTTCTTCTCTATTATGGATTTCCTTGATTTTAGTCTTATTTTTTTAGCTGGGATCTGAGATTCTTAGGGTAAATTGCTTTTTCTCTCTCTCTCTTGATCGACCTTAGGGCAAATTGTTGAACCATTGTATTGTTTTTTGTCAAATTGAGCCTTGTGTAATTTATTGCAAAATAAGATGAGTAAATTTGAATTCTTTCCATTTTGTTCAGTATTCCATGATTCTCTTTCGATGAGATTTCTTGTAACACAAAAGATGGGGTCATTTGTAATTGCTCTTTCTCTCTCTCTCTCTCTCCCCCCCCCCCCCCAACAGCACTCTCCTCTTTTGGGTTTTGTGATGTTACTTCTTCCCTTTTGGTTTATAAGATGGGAAATTTGATTCTTCATTTTTATCCTTTTTTTCTTTAAATGGTTTTAGTGCAACTTAAGATTCTCAGCAGAAACACAAGAAAGGCATTGAGATTATCATTATTTTTCTTTTTTCTAAACATTTTTTCTTTTTGTTTGATGTAGATGTTTCCACAGATGGTAAATGGTGTTATTTAGTTTTCTGGGTTATTGGTAAGCCAACAACAAGATGGGATTTGTTAAGCAAGAGGCTATTGGGGGTGTGTCCCATGTGCTCGCCGTCGGTCTCGGAAATTTACTATTACAGACCGGAATTTCAGCAGCCCAAGCCACCAGATGTGTTCCTGCTGAAGTTCTGGTGTCATTATGAACGCAAGAGCCTCTTACATGGTACCCATTATATTTTCTATAACCTAATTCTCTTGATCAAATGAAATGTGAAATTGGCTTTGGAATTAGTTCTTTATCTTTATATTCTAAGTCAGGGGATGATTGTATGGATTTATTATTTTAAAATTTTTCTATAACATTAGGTAATTTTTTTGGTTACTTTGACTGGAAGATTGTTTCTATGCATATATTTTGGATCATATATTCTTTATGTTTATTAAAAGGAATATGCTTTCTTCTTGCTCAAGTCTTTGATAGAATCCTGCCACTGCATACTATGCTGTGACATGTTGAAAGTGAAATGGGACTTCATATTAGGTCACATCAAGGAAGATGGGTTGTATATGATTGCTTCCCAAGAATTGTGTCTTGAGTTCACTCTTTTAAGATACTTTAAAATTTCTGATATTGTAATATTATACATACTTTTTTTGTTAATTATTTTCTTCCTTTTTCTTTGTTTGACATATTTGTCTTTGTTTGTAGATGTTACCAAGGTTCTGTGTGAGCTAGAGCTTACCATAAAGAGAGTTAAGGTATCCACAGCCCCAGACGGAAAAGTGCTGGATCTCTTCTTTGTCACAGATAGCAGGTTTGTTATGTCGACAATATCTTTGTTTCTATCAGCTATGTTTATGCTTGTAATTTCCTGTTTGTCCCCTTATATTGTTGGTAGGATTCTCACGCATCCCATACAGGGGGAGAAAAGAGAGAATCTTGAATCTCACAGTTATATTGTCAGTTCTGAAGTCTCATTCTGAGTATTTTCAGAAACCATATGAAGTATTATTGGAAATTTATTGAAATACTAGTGGTTTCCTATGTGAAGTAGAAGTAATGTCTAAAAACAATCAATCAGCCTCCTCTAAATGGCTTAAAAAAGTATTCAACAGTGTGATCCTATCGTACAAATGCATTGAAATTTAAATATATATTTTTGGCCTCACTTTGCTAATGTGAATGAAAAAAAAATGATACTGACCCTGCACATACCAGTTTGATCAATCATCTAGGATTGTGCCGCTGGTGGGTCTTACCATGACTATGTAATAAATGCGGCATCATGGCAGCATATATGGAAGAGGCTTGCATTTTATTTGAGAGTTTTATGTGATATATAATGGAACACTAATACTATCCTTGAGCATGTTTTTTTTTTTTGGTAATTAAATCCTTGAGCATGTTTATTTGAATTGAAGTCAATTTTGCATTTAAAATACTATTATAATCTTTAAATAAGGGCACGAGAAGGGTTAGCTCAAATGGAAAAGCCAGCCCCCTTCAGACCAAAGGTCTTGGATTTATCTCATCCCGCTTCGCTTGATGAATAATATTTACTTTTAAAAAGAATTATCTCAAAATAAGGGGCAGATGTGACAGAAAATTAAATAATGTTCTTCTTAGGGCTAGGCCTTCAAAATTTTTGGAGGATTTTTATTTTTGAATGACTATTTTCCTATAGAAATAACATAAATGACTAGACGTTTGAAATCATTTATAAAGTTTTTTGTTTCATTTTCTATGCAAACACACTCAAACATCAGTTACAGCATCATGTTTCACCTTAAATTAAGAAGAAATTTTAGTACTATTCATTTGCATGAAATTGCTGTATTGCCCATTCACTGGTGTAAAATGGATGCGGTCCAGTTCGCCCCTTAATGTCTATCATCATTAATTCCAAAGTTTTGGGGACCTTAGGGAGCATGTACGAGATACTCATCTTCTAACATTATCAAACATCAGTTACAGCATCAAGTTTCACCTTAAATTAGGAAGAAACTTTTGTGCTATTCATTTGCATGAAATTGCTGCATCGCCCGTTCACTGGTAAAATGGACGTGCTCCAGTTCGCCCCTATCATCATTAATTCCAAAATTTTGGGTTCATATAAGTGACAATTTTTTTTTCTTCTGTGGTGATTTTTTTCTTGTGGTTATATTACTTTGTAAATAAGTATTAATGTCAAATAAATGAAAATGCTTGTGTTTAACTTGTTATTTATTTCAAACTTTTATCCTTTATTGATTAGCTATAAGGTCAAATAAGTGAAAATGCTTTCGTTGTTTATTTGAATGTTTCACCCTTTTATTTATTTCATATAGTCATGTGATCATTTTATGTTTCTGAACTAAAAGGTGCACTTGGATCCATCCTTTCTTTTATTTTTCCTTTTAGGAAATAGGCTTGTATTTGTATTTATCGTTCATTTGGCTCTGATATTCCAAAACTGTATCATTTTATTCAATCAGAGAACTTCTTCACACAAAGAAGAGACAGGAGGAAACAGTTGACTCTCTTGAGGCAGTATTAGGGCGCGCCATCATAAGTTGTGAGATCGAACTAGCTGGCCCAGAAGTTACTGCATATTCACATGGATCCTCTTTTCTTCCTTCGGCAATTACAGAAGATGAGTTCCATTTAGCGCTGCCTGACAAACACCTTTCCTCCAACCCGATATCTATTACAGTGGACAATGCCTTCAGCCCCGCTCACACCCTTGTTCAAATTCTCTGCCCAGATCATAAAGGTCTCGTCTACGATATCATGAGAACCACTAAGGATTACAACATCCAGGTATATGATTCAAACAACCAATAATGTTTTCATCTTTTATTTAAAAAAAAAAAAAGATTATATCAATTTTAACATTTCTTTTTGCCCTTGAGAGTGTTCATGGCGGATAACCACAAATACCGGGGGTATTTTGATGATACAGGAAACCCTGTGAAACCTCTGGAATTGGATAATTCTTGTGTTTTGACATTTTCAAACCTCAATTCATGTACCCGGAAATTGCTAGATATTGTATATATAGAATATAATCAAGGGCTAATTTATAATGCTTAAATAAAATCGATGAACAGCAAGGGTGCTAGTAGGACTAAGCGAGAGATGTCTGCTTTCAGATTTCCTATGGGCGATTCTTCGCGAGTCCAAAGAGGAACTGTGAGCTGGACTTGTTTATAATGCAAGCAGATGGGAGGAAGATAGTGGACCCTGAGAAGCAAGATGCATTATGCTCTCGTTTAAGACTGGAACTCATTCGTCCACTTAGAGTTGATGTGGTGAGTCGTGGCCCCGACACTGAATTGCTAGTAGCAAATCCTGTTGAGTTGTCTGGAAGGGGGCGGCCTCTTGTTTTCTATGACATCACCCTTGCTCTCAAGATTCTGGATATACGCATCTTTTCGGTAATAATCTCAACTTCATTCATTGGATCTCTCCCCCAAGTGCATAAATTATATATAATTACACTCGAGATTTTTGCTGCTCTTTTTTTTTTTTTTTTTGGTTTTTTACAGGTGGAGATAGCGAGACACAGAATTCATGATCGTGAATGGGAGGTTTATAGGATCCTACTGGATGACGGGGATGGTTTTCCTTTGCCCAGGAATGAGATCAAAGAGTGTGTTCAAAAGAAGTTAATGGGCTGGGAATGAGTTATCTTACCACAAACAACTAGGAGTTTAGTCAACCACTGTACAGTGCACATTCTTTCTACCCCCCCTCTCTCTCTCAATGTCTGTCTTCTGCTGCTAAGTAGCTATTTGTGTAAAGGGGAAGTCTAGCCAGGGTAGTGCTGGGCGCTGACTGTTTGGCACTCCCTAACTGTAAATTGTCCTAACACAGTTTAGGAAATGCAGAGTCTTAGTTTTCTTCATCCTGCATTTCAAGCAATGCTCAAAGCAAAACAAAACAGTTGTGATCTTAATTTTTCTGCTAAATGAATATATATACATTTGCTAAACGAACCCTTTAGATTACAAAACCAGGAGGGGAGTTTTGTGTGTGTGTGTGTGTGTTTTTTTTTGGGGGGGGGGGGGTTACGTCTATATCTTTGCTAAAATGAGGGCCCTAAATCATCACCTCTTCGACTGGGGCTAGGGGGGGTGGAAATGTAAAAACGCACTCCAACAATTGAAGTTTGTTAATTAACGGTCTTGATTTTTTTCCAATGATCTACTAGTCTTGATTTAGTTTAATTAAAATTAATTTTAAGGGTTCCAAGGAAACTAATTGGAATATAATTAATGTAGAATATGAAATTAAAATCCAAGTAAGGTTTCATTTAGAGTGGCAAAAAGTTTTGAAAAAATAGTGAAAATTATTGAAAAATCTTAAAAATTATTTACTTTTTTATCTCATTACACAAATTATGAACTTATAATTTATTTTACTTTATTTATTTTATCTCATTTTTTGCCCTATATTATGATCGTCAAGTAATGTACTTCAGTGGCTAAAGTTTATTTTGTACTTCAACCCATGTAATCTCTTCAATTGCAAGTTGACTAATATCTATTTGTTAGTTTCTTTTTGGGGGGTGGGGATTAGTTTGATGTACGCAATTTCAAAACCATGGAAGTGAGAGTTTTGGCCAGTATTTAAGTTATTAGTTTATTTAATTAATTAATATTTTTTAATTGATCATTTTATGATTTTTATTATTATTCAATTCTGCACCAGAAACGTAACTATTAATTATATTACTATTACTACTAATTATAATACTACCAGCATAGACGATGTAAATTTTTTCAATTATTGACATTAAAAAAAATAAAAATATCTTCAAAACAATCAAAATAGACATTTATACATATAAAATATAATAGTCATAATTCACATATCAAAATAGATAAATAAAAAAAAAAAAAACTAGATATAGTCCTTCAATTTTTTAAATAGTAATCCAAAAGTATAACTGCAAAAAACAGAACATATAATTATATTCTTTTATCCCCATCCAGCTTCTGAATGCTAAATAAAATTGCCTATTAAACAAAAAATATTTAAAATTATCTCTTAAGATTTATAATATTTTCTTAAAAAAATTATTAAAAGAAAATAAGAGGTTATATAATATTATTGGTTAAAAATGAAACTCTATATTTCCAATTCATCATATTTCAATATGCAAAATAACATTTATAAAAATATAAAGATTTTATATTATTATATAAGATCCAAATCGGAAAAATATGTATAAATAATAGAGAGAAAGGAAATTGGAGAAAAAATCCAAAAGTTTTCTAGTGATGGTCAAAGTACTATAAAGAGAGAGAGGAATTTTGAAAAGAAAATAACTCTTGAGTTTCATACTTTTATTTTTGTTTTTTTTTTCTAACTCTCCTTTAATGAATCTTTGATTATAATTCATTTTAGATAATGGGCGGAGTATTATGTAGAGAGAGAGAGAAATACTCTTTTAATGAAATGAAGAGAGAGATGAATTTTGAAAAGAAAATGACTCTTGATTTTTATGTTTTTATTTTTGTTTTTTGTGTGTTTTTTTTTTACTCTCCTTTAACGAATCTTTTATTATAATTCATTTCAGGGCAAAGTATTACGTAGAGAGAGAAATACTTTTTCATGAAATATTTATTATTATTTATTATAGGTGAAGAGAGAGAAGATTTTGTTTTAAAAATAAAATCAAAATTCTGTAAAAAAAAGAAAAAAAAAGGGGAGTGAAGAGCAAAGAGGTATAGGATGAGGGTAAAGGAAAAGAGGACAGAAAAATACATAATTTTAGTATTATAGTATAAATTACTATTTAAAAGAGTTTCAAAGCATTTGGAGGGACAAAAAGTTAGATAATTTAAGATAATTTGTGAGTTCGTAATACATGCAGTGAGATAAAAAGTGAATAACTTTTAGAGATTTTTAGAAATTTTCTGCATTTTTTGATAAAATTTTCAGTATTTTTCATTTTACCAAATATACAAGTTGGTAAAAAAGTGGTAAAGTATTTAGCTTTTTAGTAATTTTATTTTATTTATATAATTTAATTTGTTATTTTCGTGTAACTTATGAAAGTAATTTCTATCTAAATTATTACTTGTGCAAAACAATATTTGGAGGTTTTTTTTTTAAATTAATTTTGAAAATCTTATTAAATACTAGAAACATAATATATAGAGATGTATTCAACAATATTTCATTTGTTTAATACTTTTTTTTGTTTGTATTTTAGATGTACAAATGTTTTATTAATATTTAAGTTTATTTTACGTTCATTATTTAATTAATTTCATGAATAAAAAATATATTTACTTCAAATATAATTCTATAACTTATCTATTTTAACGTATAATAGCATATATATACTATCATACCCTTAACTTAATTATATAAGATAACAAATTCGTGCTTCGCATTAATCTAATCATTAGTTGTATTTAAATTTGTATATTTTAACTTACTATTGTCTTGTATTATTTTTTTATTTATTGCCGTTTTAAGTTTCAATAAAAAATTAAAAATATCTAATGTTCTGAATTATTATTTTATTCATAAATTGTTAAATTTTAATTTAAAAAAATGTGATAATAGCGTAAAAGTTACCAACTCAAGTTTTGGTGTAATTACTCAAAAAAAAAAAAAAAAAAAAAAAACTGAAGTTTTGGTGTGTGTGTGTGTGTTATATAGAAAAATGTAGCAAAATTAGGAGAGCTGTCATCTAAAGTTTTGATAAATAAAATTATTGAAAGAAAAGTGACTATCACAACATGAATTTAGAATATTATTTTTAAAACTTTTTCTGAGTTTTTTTTAGTTTAATGGAATCAATAATTATAGTAAATTTTAATAAATTAATTTTCATAAATTTTTTATTTAATTTAGGACAAAGTTGAAAAATTTTAAAAATCTCTATAATCCTTTACAATTTTTTTCCACCTTGAGTTACGTAAGTTTTTATAAACCTCTACACAAATTCAAAAAATCTCTATAAATTCTAGTAATATTGTTATAAATTTTAAAAAGTGCTAACAAAAAAATAAAAAAGTATATGTTTAAATTCCCTCAGAAAAATTATTTATTTTTATTTTTTTCGTATAATTTATAATTTATACTTTAAATACCAAAAAAACAAAAAAAACACACAAATTACATTTTTATCTCAACTTTTCTTACTCGACACGGACCCTTGCGTTACACTAGTTGATACCAAATTGGAATAGTCCCAACAAATTCAAGCACGCCATGGCGATTAAATACGTGTGTGGTCAGCAATAGCCCGCAGCCGCCTTCAGCTTAACGGTTCGCCGTTCGTAAATCTCTTCTGTGGACCCGTCGGTTGCTTTAATGCCAGAGGAGATCCCACCGAATCTTCCTTAACTTCATCATCTTCTTCACAACCTCTTTCAATCTATAGCTCAACAAAGCAATCAGAAGCCCAAAAGAACTCAGACCCATATAGAGATTGAGAAGAGAAAGCGCAGATAAAGGGAAAACAGAGTTTGTCAGAGAATGAGAACTTTGAACTCACATTTTGTGCTGATTGATCTCCACAGCTCGCTGCACTCAGCGACACAAGTTCCTTCTTCAAGTTTCGCTTACTTGAAAAATCCCATGTTACTCAATTCTCTCTCGGCGGCATTTCGTAGAACATATAGTTGGCGCAACGGGATTTCGTCGTCCGCGTCTCCGGTAGAATCGATTAGGTCCCCCGGCATTCGCAGGCCGCGTGATCGTTCGACGCCGGGGAATGGGTTGTCGTTGGTTTCTCCTAGTACGGCTTCGACTTCGCGATCGGAGGAGCTCTCGGAATTGGAGTTGCTTCTTGAATTGTTGCCCTTGGGGATGAGGAATGAGTTGTTTCGGCACCCGAAGATTGGGGACTTGATTGAAGTGGTTATGGATTTGGGTAGACAGCCCATTGCTCGGTTTCCTTCGGGTGATTGGGTGATTTCGGAGCGACCTGTAAAGCCTGAAGATTTACGGCACGCAATATCAAAGGTTGATTGAAACTAAACTATTGAAATTTAGTAAATACTAAATGTAAAGACTCTAAAATAAGTGAATGTTTCAGACTTGGGTCGTGATTGGAACATTAATATAGAGACCTCATTTTATATGAATTTACTTTATGTTTGTATTAATTTAATTATATTTTATTTGACTTGGTGGTCAATTTTTTTGTGCTCATGACTGATGGTGACCTAATAATAATTTTTTTTAAGGCTAGTTTGAGTGCGTATCTTTGATGTTGATTTGTTTTCATTTTAATGATTACAAGGCAAAGTTGTTTGATTTCTTCAGGTTGGTGACTTCTCAGATGACAATCGTTCGGGGATTGATAATTCCCTGCACCGTATAAGTGCTATTCGAAACCGTAAAATGCAAATTATTGGCCTCACTTGCCGAGTAGGTCGAGCTATACCTGGAAGTGCTGAAATCATACGCGACTTAGTTGAGGGGGGAGGTTCTATCTTGGTTGTAGGACCTCCAGGGGTCGGCAAAACAACCTTGATAAGGTATATACAGTTCTAATGTTTTCACCTGATTGCCAGTTAGCAAACTTTGTTCACAGTATGCTTGTAATCTCTCTATATGGGGACAATGCTAAGACATGGGAACGAATGTTGCAGAGAGTTCTGATCATTGAGTATCTTGGGACTCCTTAGAAAATTGAAATTAGTCCTTTTGGGTATTAGACTTCAATTATGCCTTGTATAAATATTTGTTCATCCGATGGAGCTTTGTTTGCAGAGAAATTGCTAGAATGTTGGCGGACGAGTTTAAGAAACGTGTTGTGATTGTGGATACATCAAATGAGATTGGAGGTGATGGAGATGTTCCTCATTCTGGAATAGGGCGTGCAAGAAGGATGCAAGTTCCAAATGTTCTTATGCAACACAATGTGAGTGTTAAACTCAATCTTTATGGACTTCTTTTTTGCTGCCTTCCATGACTTGGATAATTTCGGACTTCCTTCCAGTAGATGCTAATCTGTTGTTTTATTACTGAACAGGTGATGATTGAAGCAGTTGAAAATCACATGCCTGAAACCATCATAATTGATGAAATTGGAACTGAACTGGAAGCCCTTGCTGCCACTACGATTGCTCAGAGGGGAGTTCAGCTTGTTGGAACGGCACATGGAATGACTATTGACAATATAATAAAAAATCCTTCCCTGCAAATACTTGTTGGCGGGATAGAGGTGCAAAGCTTCACATTGTCTCCCAGTCAATATTCATTCTTATGATTCACCAACATATGTTGTTAACTCTTTTTTTAAAACTTGATCTTGTGCCTTTCATTCTCAAAAGTTGGTCCTAATTTTGAGTACATTATATAGTTTGACCCATAATATTAATTTAAACATTTCCATTACAGCTTATTTTTGTAGTTATTTATTTATTTATCTCTTTTGTTTTATGGACTTGGATTTTGTCCACCCAAGCTTTGACAGTAGATTAATTTAAATTATTTCATTGATTAATTTAAATTATTTCATTTGAGTAGAGTGTAACACTTGGCGACGAGGAAGCAAGGAAAAGGAAAGTGCAGAAAACGATTCTTGAGAGGAAGGGGCCTCCAACATTTACATGTGCAGTTGAGATGATCTCTAAAACTGAGTGTCGCATTCATCACCGATTGGATTCAACTGTTGATGCTATATTGGCAGGTGTTATGAAGCGCCTGCTATGTAACCTTTGAAATAATTACTAATTTAACATAGTTTCTGTAAACTTGTTCTAAACATGAAAGCAGTGGATAGTTGATCTTGATTGGAGCTTTTCTGGATGATAGGAAAGTCTCCTTTGTTTGAAGTCCGTCGTGTGGATGTTGAAGTAAACAATTCCTTGAAGTCTACTCCAATTCCTGAGAATGACATTGTAAAAGAATCTAAGCTGGATGATAATGAAGAAAGAAGATCTCAAATAGAGGCTGATGACGAAGTTGGAGATTATCATCCACATAATGCTAACAAATTGAGTGGAAATATAAGAGTTCGCAATGGGAGATCACCTGTGTATGTTTATACTTATAAGGTATATTGCTCAAGTTACTGTTCTCATTTGTTAATTTTTCTATACTTTTCGCTCTGTTGTCTAAGTGTACATATGGAAATGAAAATTTTATGCCTAAATAGTTGGAAGTTAAACATTTATTTCTTAGATATTCAACATATTGAATCCACACAACATTTTATATGACATTTGATTAACAGAAGTAATAATGGGTGGCCTTGGAGCAACTATAACGTTGTCCATTGCGATTTGGGGTTCACAAGTTCAAACCCTAGGACAGTCTATCTTCAATTAGGGGTAAGTTTGTATACTTCTAATTCTCCCCAGACCCATAATGCAAGAGTCTCGTGCACTATGTGTTTTTTTTTTTTTTTTTTTAAATCTAACAAAACTAGCATGCTATTAATTTTTGTGATCTTGCTGATTGCAAGGGTTTTATTGTATTAACAAGTTTAAAAAATTGGGACAATTGTGCTTGTAGTGTGAGTGGTTCTTTGTTGATGGTTCAGACCTCAAATCATTGAATGGGCAAGGGTTCTATTTTGTCGTCACCCTTCACTAATGAGGAGAAAACATTATACATTACTAAAAATATCAAAATAAGACTGAAAATTTGAGTCAATTTAGTATTTGCTTTACTTTAGATCCTGGAGGCCGATCTACTTCAAGTTGCAAGTGTCATGGGGCTTGAGAATGAGATCAATGTAACTGATGATATTGGAGGAGCAGATGCTATATTAGCATCCAGTTCCGAAATGAAACAGAATCCCTGGATTCGCGGTGTTGCCAAATTCCACCAGTTGCCTGTATTTGTTATCAAGGTATACTTTCATTTTTTGAAAAGTGGCTACTAGATAAACTTTTGTTTTTTTCCAATCATACATTAATGATCTGGATGTTGCAGTCAAATACCATGGCACAAATGGTAAAGGCAGTCCGCATGATTCTTGGAATGGATTCCTTTGGTTCTGTATCAAAGCGGCTGCTCAAAAATCCTTTTGATATTGAAATTGAAGATGATGCACCAAAAAGGAAGCCCTCATTGGAGGAAATTGATGCCTTGGAGGTAGAATTCTTTTCATTTCAAATATATATTTCACTACTTTTTTGCACATTAATTAGTATTCGTATCATGGTCATCCTTGAAGTAGAGCAAAACTAAAATGCTGTGGCTAAGAAAGTGTTGGTTGATGAGATGTGATATTGGAAAGTCTAGGGAAAAGTTCTCTTTGTGGATGACTCTAGCAACGAGAGAACAATCCCAAGATTCATGACTCTAGTTTTTTAATGTGTAAGGAACAGTCTTTGTTGCATTTGGGTGGCCTTTACGGGTTGACTTGGGGAAAAAGTGCCCAGTGTGCCAGCCCAATGGTGACTATAAGTTCAGTGTTGGATCCAAATTGGCCTACATTACCATTGAGATTTCATTGTGGCTTTTGGTATTTGTTTTGGTTATGCCTTTTCATTTTGTTCTAGTAATATCTCAAACAATCTCACCATTTGGAAAATTATTGTTTTGATATCATGACATTGGTGGGAATTTTTTTTTTTTTGAATAAATGAATTTTTATTAACAAAAGTCAAGAAAGGCATTAAAGAAATGCTCAAAACTGCCAATCTCTTAGAATCAACAAAGAGAACCCTCCACCGAACTCAAAAAAGACTCAATATTTGGATCTATACCCCCTTTAACCCAACTATATAATTGTGACAAAAAAAGGCTCTTGATTCTGTGTTGGGACAATTCTGTATCCTAGAAAATCCAATGGTTTCTCTCTCTTCATTACCAACCACGCTAGACAAAAATAGCCATATGCTAGGCTTTCCTGTATTGCTTTCTCGGTCTAGAACGCCACCAAGCGGCAAATAATCCCTGTATGTTGCTAACCACTAAACTTCAAATCTTGTGGGCAGAAGATCCCAAAGCACTTTGGTCCATCCGCAATGAATGAATAAATGGTCAATTGACTCCTCTTGACTTCTGCACAAACAGCATCTGCTAGCCAGGGAGAACGCTGATAGAACCCTGTTACCACAATTCAGATTGGGGAATAAGAGGGAAAGAAATGGATGATGGAAGAGATGAAAGAGGGCAGTATATTGCTGAAAATGGAATGAAACAGAAGTTGATAGTGGTGGCTTTTTGAGAGACCACCTCTCTCCCTGGACCTCTCACGATACAAGTTAACCAGCAATCCCCCTCTCCCCAGCCCATTTCCCCCCTTTTATATAGACTAATTAGTTACTGACCTTCATAACAGACTCCAGCCAAGATAGGCTGGTTCACAGATTATTCCTCCAATAACAAACTCACTACTGACAGACGCATGCACCAACAAACAAAACAAACTGACGCAACAATAAAATTGATCCACTAACAATTCATGCTGATCTGGCCCTTGGTTACTCATACTTTGCTTCTAGGCCTGTGCTGGATTGCTGTTCTTCAGGTTTCTCTTATCTGATTTGAGGCCTATCATTACTCCCCCTTTCAACTTCACCTTGTCCTTAAGGTGGAAGTTTGGAAATTGTCCTTTGAGTAAAGTTACTGGTTCCCAGGTTGCTTCAAACTCAAGTAACTGCTTCCACTTAATTAATAATTCCAGACCGTCAGCTCCATCCCGTGTGTCTCGTATCTCCTCAGGTTCTACCATCCATTCCATTTGTTCACTTAAAACCGTTGGTAGTGGTTGGCAAACAGAGGAATCTCCAATTACTCGTTTCAATTGAAGACATGGAAAACAGGGTGGATGGACGTAGTGCTGGGAAGGTCTAATTTGTAGGCTACCTGTCCAATCTTCTGCAAGATAGTATAAGGACCAAAGTACCAGGGAGAGAGTTTCTTGTTTATCTTCTTGGCGAGTGACTTCTGTCGATAGGGATGCAACTTCAGGTACACTTTCTCGCCCACCTGGAACTCTACTTCCCGCCTCCGTTGATCAGCGGTCTTCTTTATTCGATTCTGAGCCATCAATAACTGCTCTCGCAACTCTGAGATCATAGCATCCCTTTGACCTAACATGATCTCCAGCTCCGAATTAGAGGTAGAAGAAGGTTCATACTTTACTAGGGGTGGTGGTTCTCGTCCGTATGCCACCTTAAATGGAGCACATTTGACGGCTGTGTGGTATGAGGTGTTGTACCAATATTTAGCCCACGCCACCCATTTGGACCATTCTCGAGGTTGCTAGCTGGCAAAACAGCGAAGGTACGCTTCGAGGCACCAATTAACCACCTCACTTTGTCCGTCACTCTGGGGATGATAAGAGGTACTGCGCTTAAGCCGAGTGTGTTGTAGGCGGAACAACTCATTCCAAAAATGACTCATGAATACCTTGTCACGGTCTGAGATGATGGACCTTGGGAAGCCATGGAGTTTTACTATGTTGGTCGTAAATTCCTCAGCAACCCGTTTTGCAGTGAATGGGTGTTTGAGCAAGATGAAGTGGCTGTATTTGCTTAATCGATCCACCACTACTAAAATGGTGTCGAAGTCGTGAGAGTTGGGTAGCCCTTCAATAAAGTCCATAGTGACTTCTTCCAAATAGCCTGAGGAATCGGAAGCGGTTGAAGCCACTGAGTTGAGGAAAGAGTTTCACATCTGCCTTCATTCCTTCCCAGAACAATTCCCCTGTCAGCCGCTTGTAAGTTTTTAAAAACCCCCTATGACCGCTAATAGGGCTGCAGTGGAACTCTTTGAGCATCTTTCTAACCAAAGGAGATGTACTAGGAATGACTATCCGTCCTCGATACCTCAACTGACCCTGCTGCAACAACCAACCAGGTTGAGATTCGGAATCCTCTTCCAAGGCACGCACTATCTGCTGTAACCAAGGGTCATGCTGTACCTTTTGTTGGAGTTCTTCCCAGTCCTTGCTCACAGTGGCCCTGATGGAGTACATTTCTGCTACCACATGGATTCGAGAAAGAGCATTTGCAGCATTGTTTTCAGGCTCCGGTTTGTATTGAATCTCAAAGTCGAATCCGAGATGTTTTGCCAACCAACGCTAATGTTCGGGGGCCACCTGCCTCTGTTCCAACAGTTGACGCAAGCTGCGCTGGTCGATTCTAACTGTAAAGTGTCTTTCCAACAAATAGTGCCTCCACGTCTGAATAGCAAATACCATTGCCATTAATTCCCTTGCATACACTGACTTGTATCTGGCCCTCCTTGTCAACGCTTGACTAAAAAACGCAATTGGTCTTCCCTTCTGTGAAAGAATAGCTCCTATTCCAACTCTGGAAGCGTCTGTCTCTACTACAAATGGGGCGGTGAAGTCAGGCAATCCAAGAGTGGGGACGGCCTTCATTGCTTCCTTAAGGAGGTGTACTGCGTGAGTGGCCTCGTCACTCCGATTAAAGCCATCTTGCTTCAATAATTGAGTTAGGGGTGCCTCGATCTTCCTGTAATTTTGTACGAACCTCCTGTAATACCCTGTTAACCCCAAAAACCCCCTTAATTCCTTTGTACTCTGGGGAATGGGCCATTCATCCATTGCCCTTACTTTGTCAGGATCTGCTGACACTCCTTCTGCTGATATGATGTGGCCGAGGTACTCCAATTGAGGCTGCCCAAAGCAACACTTTTTGAAATTGACAAATAACTTTTGGGTACATAAAATTGTTAGTACTTCCCGGAGGTGTGACACATGATCGGATAAAGATGGGCTATACACTAGTATGTCATCAAAGAATACTAGCACATACCTCCGTATGACTCCCCTGAATATAGTGTTCATCAGTGCTTGGAACGTTGCCGAAGCATTGATCAAGCCGAAAGGCATGACCAGAAATTTGTAATGCCCCTCGCGCGTGCGAAAGGTCGTCTTATGTATGTTTTGAGGCTGAACTCGAATTTGATGATAACCAAATTTGAGGTCAAGCTTGGTAAAGAAATTAGCTCCATGGAGTTCATCCAGCAACTCATCTATGTTGGGAATAGGAAATCGATCTGGAATGGTGGCTTTATTGAGTGCTCTGTAGTCCACGTAAAAACGCCAACTGCCATATTTCTTCTGGACTAGTAGTACCGGACTCGAGAATGGGGTATTACTTGGGCGTATAATACCCGCAGTTAGCATTTCAGTCACCAGCTTCTCAATCTCATTTTTTTGAACATGTGAGTAGCGATATGGTCGAACTTTAACAGAATCTGTTCCTTCTTTTAGTATTACGGAGTGATCATGACTTTGCGGTGGTGAAAGCTCTGTGGGGGCTTGGAAAACATCTTCAAAATTCGCTATTACCTCTTTGATGACCTCCTCCTTAATTTTGACCTCCGATGGTTCTTGCACTGTCACATGACAAAGCTCCAATAACATTCCTTCTCCTTCCTGATGGATAGTTTTCGCTAGGGATTTTAGAGACACCAAGGCCTTGCTTAAGCTGGGGTCACCCCTTAACATAACCTTGGACCCGTTGATATCGAGGGTCGTCGTGAGTCGCTTCCAATCATCCTGTGTCACTCCTAGGGTCGCCAACCATTTCAAGCCCAGAATTAGGTCCAAGCTTCCCATAGTTATGGGTAAGTAATCTTCTATAATTGTTAATTCCTGTAACTTCAGTACCACTCCTTTACAAATCCCTTAGCCTTTCAACTTCTTCCCGTCGCCCACCAGTACCCCATAGCTAGCCGTGTCGAAGATCGGTAGCCCTAATTTTTCCGTAAGGGCTTGAGAAATAAAGTTATGGGTGGCTCTGCAATCAATCAGCACCACCACGTCTGTCCCTTTCATGGACCCGCGCATCTTCATTGTACGCAATTCTGACAGGCCCGCCACTGAATTTAGGGATAATTCCACCCCCTCCAAGACTATCATCTTCCCTTCTTCTTACTCCACCTTTTCGTCAAATACCCCCTCAGTGTCGCCATCTTCACTCACCAGGAGGACATGCAACTCACAATGTTTACACCGATGCCCAACATGCCACTTCTCATCGCAACGGTAACACAACCCTTTTTCCCGTCGAGCCTGAGCTTCCGCAGCCGATAATCTTCTGAAACGTGAGGTATTGGAAGGTTTTGGGTCGGGTTGGTGTGCGATGGAGAGATTAGAATGTGTGGTTTGGTTTTTGTTGGGTGGATTTGAGTTTTGAGAACTTTGGGCCGAACTGGGTTTACAGAGAGAGTGCGATTGGTTTGGGCTTGTTGTGTGGGAATGTTTATATTTGGTTGGGGTCTAGGATACAGTTCGGGTTTGTGAATATAGATTGTCAGAATTCTGTGGGCTTGAAGGGAGCTCTCTTGGACACTTGGTGTAGGTTTTGGGTTTAGAATCTGGTTCTTCCTTTCAATGCAAGCCGCAACTTGAATTATATCCTTTAGGCCCACGGGAGTTAACGTTAATAACTCAGCTTTTATTTTCTCTTCCAACCCATTCACGAATACTGCGGCCATCGTCGCCTCATCTAGCTTTTCGACCGCCACTGCCAACATCTCAAATTGGGCCCGGTATTCTGCAACCATCCCAAATTGTCGAACGGCAAAGAACCACTGAAGAAGAGATCCTTCCTCCAGTCCCAAAAATCGGTGCCGCATCTGTGTCTTCAGTTGCTCCCAGGATGAGAAGGGAGTTTCTCTCTCCTCAAACCTTAACTATGCCTGCGCTTCCCCTTCCAAACACACTCCTACAGCTTCCAACTTCTCTGCCTCCGTCAACCTGTTGACGTTGAAATACCTCTCTACTCGAAAGATCCATGCATCTGGATCCTCCCCGTCAAACGTCGGAAGATCCAACTTCCTGGGTTGTCTATCTTTCTCCACAATCTGTTCCATCAAGGGTACTGCTTCGGTTGTCTTTTCTTCGTTTGGAGCTATGCTGGTCCTAACACCGCTAGATTCCCTCGGTCCATTGGTCCCAGAACCTTGACTCTTCATGATGATACGAATTGTTTCCTCCATTTGCTGTGCCAGCATTGATAAAGAAGTATTCACATCAGCAATTTCCTGTTTCAGAGCAGGAAGTTGCTTTAATTCATTCTCGACCTGTTCTAGACGAGCCTTCATTCTGGTAGTGGGCATTACCAAGATCGTCGCTCTGACACCAAAATGATAGAACCTTGTTACCACAATTCAGATTGGGGAATAAGAGGGAAAGAAATGGATGATGGAAGAGATGAAAGAGGGCAGTATATTGCTGAAAATGGAATGAAACAGAAGTTGATAGTGGTGGCTTTTTGAGAGACCACCTCTCTCCCTGGACCTCTCACGATACAAGTTAACCAGCAATCCCCCTCTCCCCAGCCCATTTCCCCCCTTTTATATAGACTAATTAGTTACTGACCTCCGTAACAGACTCCAACCAATGATAGGCTGGTTCACAGATTATTCCTCCAATAACAAACTCACTACTGACAGACGCATGCACCAACAAACAAAACAAACTGACGCAACAATAAAATTGATCCACTAACAATTCATGCTGATCTGGCCCTTGGTTACTCATACTTTGCTTCTAGGCCTGTGCTGGATTGCTGTTCTTCAGGTTTTTCTTTCCGTTTCTTGTATACACAAATCTGATCTGAGGCCTATCAAACGTGTCCTTTTTAAATTATCCATTGTCAAAATCTTCCCTCAGACCAAACACCATGCAAGAAATGCCACTTTTGCAATCATGCCCCCTATCCAAAGCTTCCGCCACGAAAACCCTGTCTCTTTTATTCCCACAGAGAGTTTTATAATTTAAACAACAATATTCGCCAAAGTTTGTTTTAAAGGTGTTTTTGAAAAAAATGACTCTATACCCAAAATAGATGATGGACTGAAAATTTTGAGCTTGTCTTCACTTGCAACTGGAATCTGGGTTACCCAGCTCTCAAGGAAAATTTGAAGTAGGTACCCCACAATCTCCAATTTATCTCTTTTTTGCAGTGAGTGAACTACTGGCAATTCTCAAAAGAATGACTAGGTAAATGATTAAATAAGAAGAAAGTATTCTTCCTTTTGTCCACTGGTCCCTCATGCTTGAAGCAAAATGAATAAGTGATGATACTGAATCTGGAAGGCCATGCGAACAAGAATATCCAACAATCTCAATCTTTGGAAAATCCTTTTGGGTTGTTATCATTCTTTCTTGAATCGATTGAAGCGCCCTTGTGTTCTTTGTAAAATCAACTGAAGGGCTTTTTATGACTTCTTTCTGTTAGGCTGCTATTTTTGTGTGCCAAAGTTGAGTCAATCATGAAGATGTTTACTGAAACGACGTGGTTACAAAAAACTACTTTAGAGTCATTTTACCCAAAAAATGACTTTAATCTGAATTTTACACTTAATTTGTTTTTTGCTAAAACGATTCTGGATCAGTGAATTTTTTCCCTGCTATATGCATCACAGAATTGCCTTCAAATGCATCTGGCAAAAGCCTCACCATTCGACACCTCTACTACTATCGCTGCCCATTCGTTAACACCTTCATTGCCATCGACCACTTTACCCTTTACTAACTCCACTGCCATCCTCCATTTCCACCAGTCAGCACCTACATCACCTTCTACCAGCTCCATTATCATTTGCCACCTCCACTGCCGCTACTAACGCCCTTTGTAGCCTCCACTGCCATCTATTACCTCCTCCATTACTACCACCCTTTATTTTCTTTACCCTCCCACATGCCACATCCATCACTCCTCTTCGCCACTAAAACCATCCATTGTTGTCACCACCACCCTCCGCTGCTGTTTGCTGACACCCTCTCCTCGCCCCTTCCGTCACCACTCCTCCACCTCTACCAACATTTTCCACTGCCACCCCCAACTATTTCTGTCTCTATGTCCACCAACACTGCTGTTTGCCTCCACCATCCGCCTCTTCATCACCATGTCTAAAATTGTTTTGTTTCATTTAATTGTAATTTCACCCAAACAAATATTAAATGGGAATGTTCGTTCCATTATACTATTATTTATTTTAGCAACCAAATAAGGCAATGGCCATTCTATTCCATTCCTTCATTCACTCCATTCTATTGCGGACTTCACCAGTCTACCTTACAGCGTCACTGGAAGGAGCAGACAAAGTATAAGCTGAATTGTTTGCTTTCCATGTGCACCATGGATAACTGAAGGGCTCATATTTAATCTATGATTAGGTGGTGAATTATGTTGCTGCCAACGGTATTGGCTTCCAATTTTCTCTGATCTATTGCTGTTTTTGATTGAACAGTTGTTTCAAGAATTACCCAATCATGAGTTTGCCAACTAGACTATTGCGATTAAGATTAATGGCATGAATGTTGTTGGACTACTCAAGCAATACTTCTGCATAAGAACTTGATAGTTGCTTTGATGACCCCAAGAAGAAGAAGAAGAACGCCTTAAGACAGACTGGTGAAGAAAAGTAAGGGAAGGAAAAAAAAAAAAAAAAGGAACACTGAATAATCAGACATTTAAGTTACAAAACAAACAAAAGAGTTCATGCAGTTTCATTAGGATCACCATCCCAAATATTATTTGTTCTCCACATAATTTATATTTCCCCTTTTTAGTGCTTTTGTTGTTAGAGAACTAAATTCATATGATGGAATTTGTTGAATAATTGATGTTTTTATGGACAATAAGTGAATTTTTACAAATTGCATTGCTTTTCATGATTGTTGGGTTCATGGCATCTTGATCTTTCTTTGGTTTTCTGCTGAAGTTGTTCTTGCTTATTTCTATTTGAAGTACAAAGCATTTGAAATTTTACTTGTATGGATGTTAGATTAGCCTTGTTAACATTTTATACTTTATCCCAATTGAAGGACTTTCTTTGTAAAACAATGAAAATACCATCGTGAAGCCAACCCCAATTTGTTGGATGAAGTTTTGCTCGAGTCTATGTTTGCTTAGACAATCTATGTTGCCATCATATTGAAATTATTTGGTTCTTTATATATCTCATATATTATTAGCAAATGACTGCTTTTGTGGCTGGCATTGGACGCCAATCTGGTTATGTCAGGCAAGGCTTTGAGCTGCTGATTTTCTTGCCAGTCCTTGCTTGTACCAAACATGTGCTTTGCTTTAATATGGATCTGCTAAGGTCTTTCCTAAGTAGCTTCCAGTGTTTCTGGGCTATTCACACTAATCACATTCCCCCACCCCCACCCCCCCAAAAAAAGGAAAAAAAGATAAAAAGAGTAATAGGAGTTTCAATGTTAACAATCCATCTACTCTTTCATGCCTGTTTCACCTTTTGTGGTGTAAATTTTATTCACCACTGTTTGTTATATTATTGATCATCCACTTCAGCTTCAGCAAAGACTGATCTTACATTCTTCGTAGGAGGTTCGGCTTGCAATTGAATATATTGTGATTCCTGGGGGAGAGCCCGTTGAACTTCTCCCCAGACGATCTGAGATAATTGCCAGACAACTTGAGCTTGTGGAAAGTTATCAGCTGGCTGCAGAAAATAAAGGTACTGAGCTGAACCCCAGGTTACAGATCCTTCCCCTGAAATTAAACAAGAAGGCTTCTGTAAAACAGTCCAAATCAAGTTCAGGTTTGCAGAAGGAAACGAGCTTGAAGTCCCTACCAGGTGGCGGTCGAGGTACAGGCATGGTTCGGCTGCCACTTCTGCCTGAATAGTTCTACCGTATCTCCGACTATTAACATCTTTCAACTCTTGGTTGATGTCATAGGATACACGACCCCCATTTTATGTACAGTTCTGTAAATAAGCATCTATTATCATGCCAATCTTGTAATTCTATCAAATACGGTGTAATCATACCTCATTGTTACATTTCTTCTTCAATGAAAGGTCAAAAAATAAATTCTTGGAAAGAAAATCCTGGTCTGAACTTGGGTTTGTGAGAATTCTTGCTGCGTTAGCATGGCATGTCTAATCTTGAATTTTAGGTTGAGTGAGAATTCTAGCTAAAAATGAGCCAACTTATTTGTGTTTGGGAAGCCAAAATAGTTAACTTTTTTTTTTTTTTAGTCCTAGGTTTTCCAATAAATTTATATATTAACATCTGTACTCTTGATATTTTACGCTATTTTTCAAAATTACCTTTGAACACACAAATGCCTCAGGTCCTCACATGCCTATTGCATGTGAGGAAAAGGGGTCAACCTCATTTTGTTGGCTTAAGGATTCAAATGCTTACTGCCAAACGAGGTCTCATTTTCCTGATAGGGTCGACCCTATTTGTTTGGTTTAAGGATTTACATGCTTACTGTCAAAAGGAGTCGACCACTTTTCTTGATAAGGTTGACCGCATTTATTGATCTAAAGATTTACATACCGACAGTATATAAGAAATGGTAGTTTCATAATTTAAAAATAACTTAACAATTAGCCGTTATAGTGTGAAAGGAAAAAAAAAAAAGGATAGCTAGCTTAGCTAGCAGGTGTTAGCTCGGATTCCCAAACGATGCCTAAGTTAAAATTGTTCAAGGGCTAAAAGATCCACATAATGTAAAGTGGGGGTAAGCGATTTCAAGGCAATGTTTGTTTGTGGGATATGAGGTAGGGATTGGATTACCAATTCATGGGACTCATGTTCCATGTTTGTTAAAAAAGATGAACACCAGATACAAAGTCCACTCTGAATTTTATACCTTTTTAAGGTGGGGTTATGTGATATCATGGGATGTGGTATTGTATACCTCCATAACCGAATTAGTTTCCCGCTAAGATTTAAAGATTTAAAATTATTTTTTATTACATCTTCTATCAAATCGCATCTTTTATTTCATTTCATATTTTACCAACCAAACATTGGAAAAACAATCCCACTTAAAAAAATAATCGTATACTATATCTAATTTCATATATTATCTTATAGTATTACTTATCCTCTATCATTCAATCTCTTCAATCAAATATAACCAACTAAGTTTTTTATTTTTATTTTATATAGCATTTCTTAATATGCCCCATATAGTTTTATTTGGGGTGTACAATGATTTGGTGAGACAAATTATATTTAGTCCACTAATTTATAGAAATTTTTACACTACCCATTATCTTATTATTTGGTTAATGGGTTGGTGGGTTGGGTTATTGGGTCTCCGTTACTATCTTTAATTTGAAATATCTTTTACGTTTTGTAATTTAAATAAATTAATGAGTTAATCTTTTCTTTTTCCAATTTTAATGGATTAATGAACTTAGAACTTCATCATTAGTAGGCATTTTTACCAGCGGTCGAGATAGTCTCGGCCCGTTAATATGACCCGATATGTCAATCACAAGGTGGATGAAACATATTACGGATCATTTGTATGTCCTTAGTTTATTAATTTGTCTACTATAATTTTAGTATTTAAACGGGGGGAGATGATAACGTTTGGTAACAATTTTAATTTATTCAACTCAGCTCGAGTTTTTTTATGTTGAGTTTGAACTCGATTTGAACTTTTATACAAGTTTTAACTCGGCTCGAGAAATAAGAATTTCGATTAAAGTTTGGCTTACAAATAATTCGATTAAATCAAAATGATTTCGTTTTAGTTTAAAATATAATAAATAAAATATTATAAAAATATAATAAAAATATTATTAAAAATATAAATATATTATTAGAAATATATATTTTATTTTGTCAAGCAGACTTTTGAATTTTCAAGTCGAACTTTTATAGACTCAAATTTGAACTCGAATCTTAATGAGTCACAAATCAAGGTTGATTCTGTTAGGAACTAGATTTTCAGAAAGAGACAGAATTTGAATAAAAGAGAGAATAGAAAATAGTTGAATGTTATTGAGTGAAATGATTCTTGCAAGAGAAAAAGTCTCCAGCAAGCCTAGCTGGTTTAATGAATCACCAGCTCCTCTATACAACAATATTTCCCAAGAAAACTGAACCCCTTTCTTGATTTCTCTTCCCCTCTTTATAGAACAACCCCTGCTCTCATAGCTGGCAGTTATTACAACTAATGCTAACCACTCCCATAAGCTGGCAGTTATTCAACTGATGCTAACTACTTATGAGCTGGCTTACTAACTAATTTTCCCGCCTTTTTCTCCTAGAATACTGATTGAGTATTGCTGGTATAATAGATTCGAACTCGTTTTAGTCATGAATCAAAATTAAGTTGAGTTTTTTTTTTTTTCAAACTGAATTTGAATAACTCGATTCATTTCTACTCCTGTGAAAGGCTAAGAAATTGCTCCAAAAAGGATTCCATTTTCTTTTCTTTTTTGGAAAATTCAAATGCTAGTGCAGTAGCAGTAGATCACTGGGCATTTTGAGTACACGACAGTTGACTAAAATATTATCTCATTTATCAATTTATTTAATTACTGACAAGTGAAAAAAATATATAGATCGGCTACAATTAAACACTTTTGTATTGTACTAACAATTTAAATCATTCAATTTTGTCATTGTACATTTAATTAGTTATCGTTAAAAAAAAAATGTGACAAAATATACGTTTGTCAATAAATTTAATAAAAAGAGAGAAAATATGACGACTTAAAGTTTAAGTTCTAAAATAATATTGGTAGTAAATTATAGAGGTGGTAAATGTGCTTTAATTTAAAAAATAATAATAAATACAAAAATAAATTAAAATTTTTTAAGCGAACATTACTAAAATGTATTAAATAAAAATCAAATTTACTTAACATTAATAAGAATTTGTATGTTTTTAATATTTATGCGTTATATGAGATTATATTTTAAGAAGATTTAAAAATATGTAAGATTAGAGTAAATTTTTAAATGTAAAAGTTATTATCCTATTTTTGAAGAAATGTTTGGGAGGGCAAGGTAATTTATAATATATTTTATTTATTATAAGTTGCGGCATCTTAAACCCTGTTTGGAAATTAAAGATAAATTGTAAAAGATTATAGAGAAACATTTTATTAAAATAATACGATAGTTCTTATGATGAAATTGGAAAAATAAATAAAAAATAAGAGAGAAATATTTTTTTTCATTTTTTGTTATTACTTTTTCTCTCCAAAACTTAAAAAAAAAAAAAAAAAACAAAGAGACCAAAAAAAAAACAAAAACAAAAACAAAATAAAGAACAAATGAAGAATGAAAGTAGGAAGAGAAACGAATTGAACTATTCATGAGCTATTCAAGTTCTGCTCGAAAAAAAACTCAATTTGAGCTCGATTCATAATTACACTAAGTTCAAATCAAACTTGATTTGTGACTCATTTAAATTCGAGCTTGAGTCTGAACGTAGAAAAGTTTGGTTCAATAAAATTATATATATATATATATATATATAGAGTGAGTTTGGAGTGATAAAAGTGAGAAAAAATGAGATAAAATGTAGTTTGAAGAAACTTTTTGTGTTTGTTGCACACATCTCAAATCGCTTTTTTTGAAAATGAATAGTAAGAATCTTGTTTTGACGGATTGGATTTCTGTTTGGACGGATTTAAAATTATGGGCAGTCATAACTTATTTACATGACAATCCGTCCAAACGGATCGTAAAAACCATTTGGACAGAAGTTGATCGCACGAATCCGTCGGAACGGTTTTTACAATCCGTCGGAACGGTTTCTACAATCCGTCGGAACGACTTTTACGAACCCATAAAAAATAGGTCAAAGTGGGTGTCATTCGATAGATTGAGAGTCCATGGTGAGAATAGTGAAAAATTTTTTACTATTTGATTAACCGAATTCTAGTTATCGACTTTTTTTTTAAAGGTATTGACATTTTTTTTGAATTTTGGGAAGGCAAGAATGTATAAAAGTATATAGAGATTTTTAGAGATTTTCAAATATTTTTACTAAAATTTGGTACGCAAATGCACCCTTAATAATATTTTTATAATATTTTAATTATTATATTTTAGACTGAAATAATGCCATTTTGTTTTAATTAAGTTATTCGTAAAGTGATTTCAAGTTTAAATTCTTTTTTATTAAGCCAAGTTCGGACTTATATTTCTCGTTCTTATTACGAAGATCCAAACAGACCATATTCCCTGTGGCTTGTGCTTTATAAGCCAACTTCCAAGCTGGGCGCACAACCACAAACAAGAGCTACAGCGTAGTAGAAGCAGTGCACGTGTTGCCCGCCACAGCGACTCCCTTTGCAACGTGCAAGTTCTCTCTAGGGTTTCTCTCGCAAGCCAATTGCGGATCTCACGACTCAGAGTCAGAGAAGCTGTCCCAACCACCGACGGTAAACAATCGTCTATCTCTCTCTGTCTCTCTGCGCACGCGCGTGTTTGTTTGAATATATATGTGCGCGCGCGCCTCTGTCTCTTCGTGTTTTTGAGTACTTGGAGTTCCATGAAAACTGCCTCCTAAACTCGTTCTTTCTAGGGATTGGATTTCTTTTCCGGCTATTGTTTTCAATGCGTGAATTCCAGGGATTTGAGTTTTCAATTTTTTATGATGTTTTTGGGCGCAGGATTGAGGTAGAAGAAGAGATGGCAGGGAAGGAACAAGAGAACCGTATATTTGTGGGAGGGTTGGGTTTTGACGTCACCGAGCGTCAGCTTGAAGACGCCTTTAGTCGATATGGCAAAATTATCGACACCCAGGTTCAGCCTATTCTTCATTTTTGTTTATCTTTTGGGATTTATGATACAGCGTCAATATTGTTTTACTACGCTCTGTTTGGTCCCTTAGAGAAAATGGGAAAAGTAAGATGTAAAGTGAAAATTTGGTGAATCTGTGTTAAAATGTTTTTATTTAACCTTTGATTAGTAAGTTGTATATTGGATATTTTTTTTTGATAATCATTATGTGTATTAGATGTATTCTATAGAAATATATTCAAATAAATGAAATAACAATACAAATTTGCAGTTTAACAATCCTTAAATTCCTTAATATGTTGCATAATCGCAATTTTTTGGTAATATTTTCAACCTCCCTCCCTTCATTTTTTTTTTTTTTTTTTGGGTAGGGCGCTAATAATCCCAACGTGTATAAGAAAATGTCATATTCGTGTTGTAAATGTGCAGGACAAATATCCTTTGCACGTATTGAACATGCGTCTTAAGTGTAACCTGACTCACTTTAGACACTTTGGAGACAATGAAGACACAAATTCATTGTTTGGGTATATAGAGATTCTAGTAAATGGCAGAGGTGAAGGGAGAGGGGTTTGTTTGAGGAAAGAAAGACAAATAGAGAGTCTCAGCTGTGGCATAGGTGGAGGAGAGGAACAATGAATGAGTTTTCGTTAATCCAGAGAGAGTTCATTGGTAGGGAGAGAATACAAGCAGTTGCCTTAGTTGCTTTAGATTTCATCCATTGCTTTAAGAGGTTGTTTTGAGGCCCCTCTAAGGACTTGATGTTTGATATTAGAGCGAGACAATGATATATACCCAGATATCAGTAGGCGTATATTCGAGTTAAGATTTGATCAAATTAGAGAAAAAGGGGGGGGGGAGAAGATTTGATCAAAGGTGTTATTCTTAGTTTATGAAGCACAGACACTGGCATGTGACACGACATAATAAAGACTTCCAATACTCTAATTTTTCTACCTCTGCTGCTTCATCTTCTCCCTTAGGGTTAGGAAGTTGCTTATTCAAACCCAGTTTTCTTTCTTTCAATTGATAATTAGAGTCGAGGGATTTCAAATGTCTAAGATTGTGTTTACATATTATATTTTTAAATTCTATTACTTTTGTAATATTACCAATTGACTCCCAAAATTAGTTTAGTAAATTATAAACTAACCCCACAGCATGGTTCGTAATATCGACCGAGATAGCCAATATCTCGGCGTCTCAACTCAAAATCACAGGAGGCCACGTTGAGATATCAGGCCGCGTCAAAGAATCATGCTTGGAAACTTCAACTTGCTGTGTTGCGGCCGAGACACATTGAAATCTTGACGATTTGCCGCGACGAGTCATATTAGCAGTGAGATATCGGTGATATCGGAGACGAATCGGTGATATCGGGAAAAAAGTCCTAACCTTCATTTATCCAAATCTAATGCGCATGCGCGCGCGAGGGAGAGAGAGAGAGAGAGAGAGAGTCTCCTTCAATCTCAATCTAGTTGCCTTAGATTTGGAGAATGCGTCGCTACCGTAGCCTTTCCTTTGACATTGCAATCTCACCTTCGTAGCCGCAGCCTTGTGTTTGCCGGAGATCTCCATCACAGCATCTTTGATTTGCATGCTTGTGAACAACCTCTTTCACTTCAAACCCTTGGGCTTCTTCCAACGATCGAGAACAGCCTCCTTCACTTCAAAGTTCAAACCCTTCAGCTCAAAGTTCAAACCCTTCAGCTTCTTCCAACCCTTCGCGTGCCTTTCAGTTTTTGTTTTTATAACATTGATTTGAAACCTTTAACAAATATTTTATTTTCAATAATTTTGTAATTTCCAATAATTCCTACATGCTAACCCAACTATATATTTATTTGAATGAATATATATTAAAAAAACCCTCACTATTACCAGATTGAACAAATTAAAAAATGTAGTATTAAACACTATTAGCCATTTTTCAATAATTTTTGTAGATTTAAGGATTTTTTCATAAAACAAATTATTAAAATATAGTTTTGTAATATATATATATATATATTTTTTGGTGAGCCAAAACCCTACCAATTTATTGTAGTCCTTAATGAACTGCGTAGTCGATGGGTAAATCGGGGGCCTGCGCAACACCCTGCAAACCGTGCGAGCCAATTAAGTCTAAGGCTTATGCCTTGTGTGCAAACCTCCAATGTTTGCTAGGCCTTGGAGTCGAACTCTCAACCTCACTTAGGGAAGTCAAAGAGTTTTGGCCAACTATGCTAGAGTAGTTGGCTAGTTTTGTAATATTTATTATTAAATAATTTTGTAATAAATTTTTTCTTGAATTTATATTAAATAAAATATGCATTATTAATTATTGTTATTAATATATTAGGCCTGAAATAAAATAAAATATTATTTAATAAAATAGTTATTGTATTTTTGGACATGTAATATATCCATTTTATTATTTAGAATTTTTCTATAATTTTTTTTTGATTTTTTTAAAGTAAAAAAATCAAAATATTGTGTATCGCCCGATACCGTGATTCGACACCATGGCCGCATTAAAATTTTTCAAGCCGATACGATAGTCGCGATTGTGACTTTGAACTATGCCCTCCTTAGTGTGTCCAATCTCAAAAAATTCACAGCGTGTCGGTGTCGGGTGTTACTGTGTTAGGATGCATATGTGTGCCTTCGGACAGTGTTGTTCTTTCCAGTTCTTACTCAATTATTCCATTCAAATCTTGACTTTTAGGCCTTTTTTCCCGCTGCAGTCCATGTTCCCACACCCACCATTTTTTTAACCATCCTCTGTGCACCAAATTCTCAAGTGCTATATATATATATATATATATATAATTTGCAATAGACACATCTTATTTCTAAAGGTGGCTAGAGATGCCTTGTCGTGTTCATATATTTTCTTATCATGTTATTTACATTTAGCTTCTTTATTTTTTGTATGTAAAAATTGGTCTAGAAAGTGTAAGCCTCGAGTAATAACTGGTAAAACCTTGCCGAACCCTTTGCATGTTTGAAGACATTAAAAATTATTTTATTTTGCCCGTAAAACCTACATGAATAGAATCTAACACAATCAGCTTCTTAAGGCACTGACATAGTTTCATAATATTAGTATAAATGTTTCTTTTATATGAGTTGACATTATTAAAACAAAAAACATTTTGTTTTTTCTATTCTGCCTTCTATTGTTTGGTTTGGCATGTTGTCGACTTGGTAGTTTATGGTCAAATGTTATTTTCTTTATGTGTCACTTCCTTGTTCTATGAAAGGGGAAGATTGGTACAATTTTTGTATGATAAATGATGCTGACTAAATGCCTACATTGTTGAGTTATTTTTTCCCTTCTTGTCATGTTATTACTCTATATCTTCTTAGAGTTGGCTTTCATATTATAACAGTGTTGTGTAAGATTCTTGGTAGCGTTCGCAAAGTATATTATTCTAGTATTCTATCTTCTTTTCCCTCAACGCTGATTAATTCCTTTTTTTTCTGATTTTTGTTTGTGTTCTTTTATGTGATGCTCGTTGGGATCTTTATGCCTTTGGATGGAGTTTTTGAGGAAGTTTTGGTGCAAGTTGGTTGTAATGTTCGGTTGGTTGTTTTATGATTCTTATCCCTAGAAGTATTTACATAAAGAGGTGTCTCTGAATGTGTAGCACGGTTTTCTTAAGCCAGGTATTGAAATGCCTGGTTAATAACATTTGCGGTCTGTTTCAATGGTTTCTTAAATATAAGAAGAGCTGTTTTGAGATCCTTAAAAAGAATCCCAATCATGCTTGTGTCCAGTATCCGGAGAGGTACAATTGTCAACAAGTTGCATTATGTAGCAAACATTAACAAGCCCTTTCTCCTTTCTGAAACCTCATTACTTTCACCTCACAGATTTATTGTGGATTTTATGATCAAGGAATTCAAGAGTTTGAATTGATCCATACTTGATCCAAACACATGGCACCATCAACTATTTGTGGAAATTTGTGTGTTCGTATTTGGGGATAATGTAGAGAGTTTGAATTTGCTTGACAAACATGATGGTGGAAAAGCTCTATGATTTCTGTTCTTGACAGTGTGATTGGTTGCTCCATGGATGCAGATCAATAGCAATCAACCATGATGTGCTTTCCTTTCCTCACAGAATCCAAATGGGTTTATTTAGTGCTATGAAGGTGTCCTATGTTGTAAAATGTGCATGGGATCTTCTTCTAGGCTGCTGCATCATTGTGCTTTGTTGATTTAACCGGTACATTGTTGAGAACCTGGTATTCCTTTATCCATTGGTCAGAAACAAATGCAAGAAATATTCCGCTGCGTTCTAAGTTTTGATTTCATATGAGCTGTTAGCATTGGTCCCATGATTTGGTGAAAGCACGGACACTAAATTCATAAAATGTGAGTTGTATTCAAAGTTTGAATGCAAGAAACCATTTGTTTGTAGTTAGTTTTCCAATTTGTTTTGTCTTTGCTACTGTGACTTCTGGATTTCATTCCTGCATCGGTGACTTTGCTTTTGAACCGTTTATTGTTCAAATCCCCTCCTGAAAATTTTCAGAACTAAGACAGGACTGCTTCTGGTTGCTGAAATATGTGACTGGATATATATCACTGCTTCTTTTAGAAATATTTTGATACAAAGGTGTTGGTCTTGCGTTATGTGTATGAGAGGCCAGTTAAACTAGTTTTAGAATCCTCTTACAAGTTTCAGCTTCATCAAATTAGTGTGATGACTGCTTCATTGCACATGTTCGCATTTGGGAAAAATTAGGCTACACAATCACCTCTACTCATGGGCAAGGAGTATTAGGGGCGGATAATGAATATATGAAGCTACAGTGGGAACTTCATTTGGACTATGCTTCATCAGAGATGTATTTTTCATGCACATGCAAAGTTAGAGTTTTATAATATGCATGGCTTTTTTGGTATTTGGAAGGTGTTGAGGGCAATTGTTGCACTGAGGAAAAATCTACAGTATTGAAGTTTGCAGCGGAAAAGATTTGGCTTTAGCACCTCTGGAATGCTCTCTGTGTTTTTTATAGAGTTTGAATGTGTGCAATTAAGCTAGATTTTATTTTTTCTGATGACCCACCTGCTGTCTTTTGAGTGTCATTCCCAAAGGTGCAAACACTTGGATTCTTAAGACCATCTGATGCTGTGCATACTAAGATTCAGTGATTTGTCTAAATAGCATTTAAGTTTGAAAATAAGCAAGTTTTGCTTCCCTGTTCATGATTTATATGTAAGTCAATGCAGATATGTTCAGTGAAGTTGCTTACAAGTTCAGTTCATTTTTGGAAGTCGTTTTGATTGTTGCAGTTCTGCATAATCAAGCGATCACATGGATGAATTTATTACTTAATTTGTATGTTTCTGGCTGATTCTAGTGATCCCTGTGCCAACTGTTTCAATGAGATACAATGAGATACCAGAGGAGAGATCAGAAATATGTTAAAATGTCTTGCTATTTTCTCGTAATTGAAGGCATGTGATGATAGAGAATGTTGGGTGTAGTCCTTGTAATGGAGGATTGTGATGAAAGAGAATGTTATATATGTACATAGTAATAGTTAATCAGGATATTGTCATGGAGGTGCCTTCTAGCCAGTTGTTCCAGTGTGTTTTTCTTCCTTGTCTGTATTGGTGGCTCAGCTGTAGGATGGGTCTTACCTCCTGGTGTTGTGGTATGCTGTGCTGGCAGGCAAGTTTGGTAAAAATTTGAGGATGATCATTGAAATTCCGATCATGGGTGACCTTATAGTTATTTTTGGAGAGAGTACATACGTATCAGTGGATGGTTGCATTTGGTTTTTTTCTGGGACAGGTCTTTGATTATCTTGTAAATTGAGGCCAATGGTAATTTGTTCTGTCACATGGTGGATATCTGCAGTTCTGAGGATTCTTCCATTTTGAGTAAGAATTCTTTTGCTTATCAAGTGTGCCATCCTTAAAAATGCTTATACCTAAATATTTCTCGAAGCATTATGTCTTTAGTTTCTTTTTTTAGATCAAAAGTGGAAAATAGAATTCTTCTCGTTTCTGGTTAATTATAATTGACTTGTTTCTTTAGTAATCCTGCACTTCCTATTCTTTCTGGTTATGAGTTTGTCTTTACTAACAGTTCCCAGAAGTAAGAGGTTTTCTTTTCATTTCTCTTTTTAAATAGATATAGCTTATTATATTTGCATTTTTATGTTGACCTAGCCTCTGTTTTCTATTGTCTGTGTAACATCTGTGATACTAATTGTGGCAAATGTGTAGCTAGGGGCTTTCTGATGAAGTTTTACTATCGACGGATCGTGTTTTCATCTATTGTTGTTTTGTGGATATTTCATACCGCATTTCACTAAAACTCTGTATGAACCCACATCTGCGGGACTTTAGACATCCTGCAAGGACAATACGAATAAAGAATTTTATTTTGTAAGGCTCAATTTTCTTTTAAGCCAGTTATGGGGATCCTGAACTGACCATTCAAAAAAAAAAAAGAAAAAGAAGGGGGGGGTCCTGAACTTGGAACTAAAGTTGATTAGTAAAGGGACGCATAGGCCTCTAGGTGAATCCAATGGGTGGTCGGAGGAACCAGAGACAGTTTTTTGACTGGCATAGCACCGCTGTGTCTACTTCTAAATGTTTATAACCTCGGCGGGCTTTCTTGGTTTTGGGGGCATAATTGTAATTGAAGGCTTTCCTGGTACTCTGGCAATTGATGTTCCCCTCCTGGAAATGTATAATATTTGGTTATGTTACAGATTCCTTGTGGCTCTGCTCCAACTAGATAAGTTTTGTGTTATTTTAGTTTGTAAGCACCATTTTATTTTTTCTTTTAAAGTAAAAAACGTTTTGATGAAATATAAAATCTAGCTGCCCAAACTAGATAAGTTTTGCATTATTTTAGTTTATAAGCACCGCTTTAGTAGTAAAAAACGTATTGACAAAATATAAAATCTGGCTGTGTCCTGGTGTCCTTGAGCATGAGAATTAGATGAATCCAACACTAGGACACATACTCATCTATGTAACATAGAGCGAAGATTTGTAACTAGGATTTTTTGTTGGGGGGTTTCATTGCCTGATATATTAGGTTGATCATTTGCTCAGAATGGTGTCTTATTATGCTCTGGATATTCGTATCTAGGTTGCCAGGGTAGAAGTAATTGGTTGAGGCTCAGCTGATGGGGGTGGTGAATTCAATAATGCAAGTGATAGGTACTTAACTGGTAAAAGAAACTAAACTACTTCAACTTTATTGGTCATAAGCAATTAAGTATTGTAGGGATTAAGTATTGTGAGGATCTGATCCATATGGTATGATATCTGATCCAATAAAGTGGTCCTTATTGGTCTAATGTCTTACGTGTATAGCAAATAGCACTCCATCACTCAAGTGATGTGGGAGGACAAACATGATTCTGTTCTCAAGTCAAGTCCCAACCATAAACTCCACAATCCACTCAATGCATTCTTGCATTGGTCTTCCACACACTTCGGCCGAGCTTTGACTTCGATACAATTTTGTAATGACCCGATCCAAATGGTATGGTATTGTTCGCTTTGGTTTTCTAGCCTGCATAGTTTCTTAAAGGCCTTGTACCAAGTAGATCCAATGCAAGCACATAGCACTTAATCACCCAGGCAATGTGGAACAGCACACAGCACACATGGATGTGGTGCTCTCAAGCCAAGTTCCACTCATGGAGTCCACCAGTATGCTGTTGTTGATGGTGTATTTAAGTTTGCATAACACCTTTTTTCGGCATAAGGGCTGTTAATATGCATATATGTGTGTGTATATTTATTTGGGAACTGACATTTCCTTGGGGTGAAAGTAATTTTATTCTGTTATATTCTTATTTCTGTGATGCAATATGTACAACTTGGTTTTCCTTGTACAAGAATATGCTAAAAAAGGGGCATGGTCCCTTCAATAGTCTCTCTTTGGAACCAACACAAACTGCATGATACGAGGAGGAGGTCTATTTCTAATTTTTAATAGTCGGGCTGGGTTGGGTTAAGAACCATCAATTGCACTTGCTGTGAGTCAGCCCTATTTGAACGAAGGAAAGACTTACAAAATCTCCAACGGCCACACTAGATACTGGTTTTCATAGACAGAGCTACTCCAAGCCCAAATATGAATCATATTTGATGAACCATGAAGTTCTTTCTTTCTACTCAGTACCATCTTGCCTACCTCTAGATTCTAGAAGTAGTGACACCGTAACACCTCGTAGATTGACTTGGATTATATAATGTTATTTCTATAAATTCCTGCATTTATGAACCTCACAATGTATTGCTTTTTTTTTGGGGGGGGGGGGGTCTTTGTGACTTGTGTGTGAAATCTCCAGCTTCTACTGCTTGGATGCAGTTAAAGCTTCTATAGTTCTTATGTTTGGTTACACCATCTTTTTATGTATAAGTTGATAGAGTTCCTGTTTTGTTTATGGTGTGTTTTTAAAGCTTTTGCTTTCTAATTGATTCATTTCTCCTTATTTGACATTCTAGCCATTAATTTTTTCCCTCAGAATGATGTCTCAAAATGCTTTGTCAAAACTGAATAATTTTGCATTTTAGATTTGCTTGCATTCATGTTACTCTTCAGTATCAGCTTCTCAAATGCGATGTTCATGTAGATTATGGTGGAAAGAGGTACAGGCCGCCCTCGTGGATTTGGGTTTTTGACATTTGCAAATCACCGGGGAATGGAAGATGCAATCAGGGAAATGCATGGAAGGGAGCTTGGCGATCGTATGATCTCAGTGAACAAGGCCGAACCCAAAATGTGGAGTGAGGACGCAGGACACGGCTACAGTGGTGGTTACTCCTCTGGTAGTAGGGGTAGCTATGGGGGAGGAGATAGGTCTGTTGGTCAAGACGACTGCTTCAAGTGTGGGCGCCCAGGTCACTGGGCCCGTGATTGCCCTTCAGCAGGTGGTGGCCGAGTTGGTGGTCAATTCTCTTCTCGTACTAGATTCGGTGGTCCTGGTGGCCATGGGGATCGCTTCAGAGATCATGACCGATACATTGACGATAGATATGATGGAGGACGCTATGCAGATAGGGATCACTATGATAGCAGAGAGAGATATGGGAGCCGTGATCGTTATGTTCATGACAGGTATTGTCGTGTGAAAGTAGTTTTATCAGGGTTTAATGGTGCTGGGATGCTAATACTTCACCCTTGGACCGTATCCTAACAGGCCGATATGGGTTTCCCATTTTTTCCAATTTTTGCTTACATTTCAACTTCTCAATTTAAAGTGTAGAAAGAGTGGTTTGATAGTGGTTTTTAATGTTGAAAAATGTCCAAGTATTTTCCTAAATCTCTTTGCTAGGATTAAAAGGTCCTGTTCTTAAATGCAGGTATCAATCCAGTGCCAGTGGAGACCGCTTTGCTGGCGATAGGTATGGGGGTTCAGATCGTTACCCTAAAACTGGGTATGGCAGAGACAGAATCTATGATAGGGATGGAGGCCCAAGAGGGAATGTTGACAGGTATGGAGGTGGAGGGCCATCATCACGCTATGAGGGAAGAAGCTACAATGATAGGCCAGGTCCTTATGATCGCCCCCCTAGGAGGGGAGGGCGCCCGACTTCTTTCGATCGCTATTGAAAATTTTGACTTTCTTATGGCAGTCTCGTTAAGAAAATTTGAATTTGTGTATATCCTGATGCTTGAATTCTTGCTTTGTTTAAATATTGGATGATTGCAATTTAATTTTCTCTGAGTGTTTTTTTAATTATGGGGAGCTGCTATTTTTTAAGGTGGATACTTACTGTTTCATATTTAGGATATCCCTTGAAGGACACCCTGATTATTGAATTCATGATAAGCCATGGTTGTTTTGTGTTTCAGCTTGATGGAAAACTTAGGGTTGCATGGTAGTAATTTTTTTGGGTCATTATCTAGCGTTGAGACCACCACACTTGGGGATTGGGTGACAAATAAGATGAAACTTCACATGTGGAGGCGTTGGTGTGTTTGGCATGCGGACCTATTGATGGGGACAAACTAGAAGATGAGATGCATGAACTAGTTGTTTTGAAGTAGCATAGAATCCAGAGTGCGTAAAGACCGTCATTTGATACGAATCTTGAGGTCGGCTGACTTATTTGGGAAGGTTTGGAAGTGGTAAATGATAGATTAGATGAATTGCTAAGGTTCGCTTTAGCTGGTGCGATGTTGATGTGCTTGTGTGTGGACACAGATGAAGGGCATATATATTTATATATAATACACGTTATTGATTCTGATATTGACAAGCGGTGGCACAAGGGACTGTTCATTTGATTCCATATGATCATAATCTGTAATCGCGGTTAATTTCAACGTTTTCTGGCGTGTGTGTTCTCTTTAGGTGTGTGTATGTATATATTTAATTTTTTTTTTGGTCGATGATTATTTTTTCTCAGTCTTCTTTGGATTGTAAAGATTTGTCCTAATATTTCTTTCTTTGCTGTGGATTAATTTTAATCTAGAAAGGGGATAAAGGGGGAAAAAGAGAGAGAGAGAGAGAGACAAAAATCTCAACGGCGTAATCGTAGGTATTCGAATAAATTCCAAGCCGAGAGCGTAATCGTAGGTATTCGAATAAATTCCAAGCCGAGAGAAAGATCGGCGTTGCAGTTGTCGCCAACATATTTGCTTGAATGGTCAAAAACTTTTGCTTGGATAGTTGAAAAAAGGAATATGACGAGTGAGGGGGGATGAACATTTTCAATCGAGTAGGCACTAGAAGGAGGAGCATAACAAGCGAATGAAGTAGAGCGGTAGATTCTTCAAACCATCTGAAAACTTGACTAAAACTTAGCTTCCTTATCTTTTAAACTAATTAAAAAAAAAAAAGTTATTCTAATTGAGTCGACAGTAATTTTATTTATTTATGCGTCTTTGAAAGCTGAATATAAGTTTGTCGACCTAAATTTAGAAAATAGCAGTTTGATAGTCTCTTAAATTATAAATTCTTTACAGAGTCCATGGTTGCGAATCGATCATTTTATCACAGTTTATTTATGGTAAGAAGGTAGGCGCTGAACCAAGCTTCCAGTATAGACTTTTTTATTTGGCAAAGTAGATATTTATTTAAATGTCAGAATTTTAAATTTCATTTCAATTTTTTTTTTTTTTTTGGATAGGAATAAATAAGCATTTTGAAGAGGCGAATTCCTTCGATTTGAAAAATCATATTCGTGTTCCCGATGGTTCAAAGGTGTACTAATAATGGTGTGTCAATGACAACTGACACGCCCACCAGGGAGGCGAAGTCAAAAGTATGAAGGGAGGTTTAGGCTTAAGAGAAACCTGTGCTGGGGACGTCTTGGAGGTAATGTGAAAATTGATGAAGTAAATTCCATTCCAGCTGTCATTTTGCAAACTATCTTTCAAGCTGCCATCAGTGAGGGAAGAAACATTCTTCCCTTTTTTTTTTAATGTTTTGTGGTTAATAATAGTCCAGATCTCTCTTACACGAACAATTTATCCATGACAAAAACACAATGATCAAAATCCAAAACTGATTGCTGCTCAGAAACCACTTGAAAAAAGCAACCGCAAAAAAAAAAAAAAAGAACACACTGCAGCCAAAATTGACCATGCAAGAGGCCAAAAGAAGAAAATGAAATCACCCCATTTTCATTTAGCTTTGTACTTTTCTTCCCAATGATTTAACCCATTCACACGTAACAACTTATAAGAATGGTGTGTTTAGAGTGATAAAAAGTGAGATAAATTGTGAATTTATAATTCGTGCAGTGAGATAAAAAATAAATAATTTTTAAAAATTTTCAGAGATTTTAAAAATTTGTAGAGCTTTATACCAAATTGAACGGAACGTAAAAAACATTGTCGTAACTGTTAGTTCGGTAACAGTTAAACTATGCACCGGAGAATTAAAATTTTATAATTTAAATACATTAACTTATTTTTTTAATTAAAAAAAAAAAGGTAAATCCACACCTCTTTAAAGAAATTCCCTACTTTGAGGAAAAGTTGCGGTGCTTCTTTGTATATAGGGAAGTAACGTAACTGTTACTCATAAAGCCAAATATAATTTTTTTTTTCTTACTTTTTCAATTAAATATTCTTCTTATATTTTTTCCTTTCTTACTTTAATGATAAAGAAATAATTGGACAGGGTTATTTAATTTCAATAAAGGATAATTTTTAAAAAATTATTATAGAGTTAATTGAAAAAAAAAATTGCAAAGTAACCAAATTTTGTTTGTTAAAATATTATAAAATTTTTGTTTTAAGGAAAAACGGTTACGGAGGTGTTTACTCTCTCTCTCTCTCTCTCTCTCTCTCTCATATTCTTCTATGAGTAATAAATAGTTGAGCAATTAAAAAAGAAGTGGTAGCCTGACTTGCTTCCCTCTCCTCTCTTGGGTCTTCTCTTTTGGGTCTTCGTCTGAGAAACGTTTTCTAAGAGCACGACTTTTGAAAGCTACGTGCATTTTAAAAGGAATTTGCTTTTGAAGATAATTACTCACACCGCCCTGGGTTGTGAGGCATTGACAAATCTAGTGGTGGGCTCAGAATAATAATAATAATAATAGAAAGTAGATAGGCTTGGCAGAGCCAACTTCTTTCTGCCGTGCCAATATATATGATGCAAGTGGATCAACTTGATTTTCCATGGCCACCAAGCTGTCTGGATACTGGTGATGTCACTGTGACTCTAGCAACTCCTTTAAGGCACTGTTTAGATTGACAAAAAAATTGAAAAAAATAGCGATAAATATTAAAAATTTTTAAAAATTATTCATTTTTAATTTCACTACATAAATTATTAACCCATAACTTATTTTACTTTATCTCGTTTTATAACACAAAGGCAACCAAATTTACTCCCATCGGAAGGAGAAATAATGCTTTTTTTTTTTGTTAGCGGGACTAGTTATAAAAAGTTAATTTTTTTTAGTAATTAGTTTTTTAACTTTTTTGTTTATTTGATATTTTATTATTTAAAATTTAAAAAAATTTAAAATATATGAGAATAAATTTGGTAATTTTAAAAGAAGTCAAAAAATTAGTCACTGATAGCTTTGTTACTGGCTTTTTTTACTAAACGGAATCGTAATCCGTTGACATCAATTTTATGAATCGTCAGATTAAAATTGAACGACTCACAATAAAAGTAAGTTTAAAATTTTTAATAGAAATTTTTCAAACTAACTTTTATAATATACTGTTCGATTTTGATCCAGTAACTCTTAAGTCTGGTGTAACCAGACTAACATCACAAGTTATATTCAGACCATCTCAAACTGTTGAAATATAGGATTACTTGATTTATCAAAAAAATTCTCAAAAAATTTTAATGTCAATCAATTTTTTTTTTAATTTTTTAACCAAATTTAATAACGTGTCACTTTTAAAATAATTTTTTATTTGTTCATTTATTTTTGTTCATCCGAACACCAGTGAAAGGTAAGATACGCAGAATAAAAATGTAAATTGAACTAATTTTATCACTTCATAGTAGGTCGGTTCTATTAGAAATTTAGTTCAATTTTGAATCTCAAATGTGTTAATCAGATTTTTATCGGTTATAAATTAAACTATTTTAAAACTTGATCAATCCAATTGAATTTGATTTTTTTTTTCTCTTATCTTTTTCATATGCACGATACGATTACCAATGTGGACCAAACTAATCAAATTAAGCCAATACAATTCTATGCGATGATATATTCAACTTAGAATCTAAAATTTTAGATATGATACGATATATTATAATCTTGACCCAATCTAACTTATGTACACTCACAATTGTTGCATACATACATATAATATAATATATATATATATATATATATGTATTATATATGTGTGTGTATGCATGTATCTATATTAAATAAATATCAGCGATTTCCTTTTTTTTTTTTTTTTGCGTGAACTCATGTACACTCACAATTGTTGCATACATACATATAATATAATATATATATATATATATATATGTGTGTGTGTATGCATGTATCTATATTAAATAAATATCAGCAATTTCCTTTTTTTTTTGCGTGAACCCAGGTGTAGGGAACCACTTGGGCAAGTTGGCAAAGAGAAGCAGACGGGCAGAGATGTATGATATGATAAAAAAAAAAAAATGATGTGATATTTACCGGGGTTGGAACTACTTACTGCTTTTTGTATCCCGACAAAATTACTACCAAACAAAGTAATATCACGTAAAAGGAAAAAGGGTACCTTAAATTATCCTAGATTCCTCCCAGAAGTGACCCAAATTCATTAAAAGTGCCCCCTCTTTGTTTGGCACCTTAATTAATTAGTTCACGTGCGTTGCTTTGATTCATATGCCTTCAACTTGCATGTATATGCAAATTAAACCCTGGGGTGTCGTTTTTACTGCATCTTTTACCGTGCTTTTTAACTCAGGTTATTTTAACAGGTAGTGACTAATAAATAATATATTACTATTGCTCGATGAACATTACTGTTTGAGGGGGTAAAATTGTCTTTTTACCCAGCTCTTAAGCTTACCATACTCGGAGTTCTCGCCCAAAGTACTGTTAGGGGAGAAAATAGTGACTAAAAATCAATTAAAGTGAACTCATTTCATTTGAGAATCAAGCTTGAAGAAACAAAAATTTAACTTTCACTGAGGTATTTTGTCGAATAATGGGTGCGAATTAGAAAACCAAGTTCTAGGGGTTTAATTATAATCCGGATTAAAGAAAATGTGTGATTATACGTTTTTAGCATTATATATACAATCCTACAATACCAAACCTTATCCAAACATGCCCCAATGTGCACCCCCAGATTGCGTCCGGATGCCATTGTGGCATTCAAATGCTATACCAAAATTCTAAATTTCAATTCTAAATTTCAGTCTTGGTCTTAAGGCTATGTTTGGGTAACCCTATAACTTGCTTTGGTTTGAGAGTTAAAGGGTCGTACCATCTAACTCTCAGATTTAAATTCTTTCCTAACAACTCTTGAAACTAACCCCCATTGTAAAGCATAGTAAACTTAGTAGAACAAGTCTCTTTACCTGAACGAATCGTATTTAATTTTTTGGTATGGTTCTAAATTTTCGTTGCTGTGTGAATCTATAACTTATCGCTGCACATATTGAAGATTCGGTAAGTGTGACACAAATCAAGAGAGATTCACTTTCTAAGAGTTTGAACTGAAGAGTGAATCTCTCATGGTCAAATCATTTTTCTTTTCTTTTCTTTTCTTTTTTTTTTTTTTATATTTTGGCTTTTATCACTTTTTTGAATATTTGGAATTATATAAGTTGTATATAAATGCTTTTGAAAATGTAATAATTAATAATGTATATAATTAAACATGGATAACAATTTAATGCATATAATGTTTAAGTAATTAATCATGAATTTCAAATAGTCAACAATTTTTATAACTAAGAACAGAATTATGCAACAACGCAAATTAATTTATCATGTTACCAAATCAATTCAAATTAATGAGATGAAACACATTTGAAGAGATTAATTATCATACCTCAACGAAAACTTCGATGGTAACATTTAAGGGTAAAAACAATTCATATTTCAAAAATTGTCTGAATTGAAAAAAATATGAATTTTTAGTTCCTTCTTCTAACTTCTCAAATTTACCATCAATCTCAAACTAAGGTTCACAAATTTATGGAACTCTCTCAAATATCGATTCACTTTTAACATTCTCACTTGATAAATTATCAAACTATCACCAATTTATAGAGGGAGTCACGGAGTTAATTAAATTTGCACTCATCTATAGATTTTTTTTTTTTGCCATTTTAAAATTAAATTTACTTATTTTATCAAAAAACATGCGGATTAATTTTAATTAGGTCAAATAGTTGGAATCTATGAAAAATGTATATCAGCTTTTGAAAAATATATTTTTAAAATTCAAAATGCATCTTAGTTTTCAAAGCATATTTTGATATTAATTCAAAGAGTCGTAATTTAGTTTATAACTATTTTCAAGCCATGTGTTTCATGACTAATATTGCAATTCACTATTTAACTAATAATGAAATTAAGCCAAATGATTTATTGATTTAATAACACGTAATTTTCAACTTCTCAATATTCAACCCTAAAAATGTCAATTTTCAACTAATAGAAAAGCCAAGCTAGTCGACATTCACACTCTTCCACCCGAATACCTACGTATGGTTTCAATTATATCTCTATATTAACTTCTTCCATTTCTTCTTTTCTTTTGAGAATTATTCGGCCATCTAAATTGATATCGGATAAAGTAGTTATTAATTAGCCCTTCTCAAATAATTCCAAAGTTTTTCCATTATGACTTTTAAAAATAAGTACATGTATGATAGACACATGCCCTTATCCTATGACATTTGTATGGTGAAAATTTGAGCAGTGTCGTGTATATATCTATATAATAAAATATGACAGTTTTTAAAAATGTCTCTCTCACAAACTAAGATCCAACGGTTAATAATTATTTCTCCTTTCAAATCATTTTTATATTTTTAACTTTCTGCTGAATTTTTATTTTAATGAACCCCACAACTATCTATCTCACAAAATAACTTAACAAATTTTAAATTTCACCTATATTTCAAAGGTAAATATCATATGCAAATCAAAACTGACAACTTAAATTCTGCCAATTATGGTTTCTAAAATATTAAACTTTCTAAATTAAAATATTATAATTTGTATTTTCTTTTATAGTGCTTAGAGACAAAAACGAACGTAGTAATTGTTAGAATTTAAAGTTTTGAAAAAAAATTATTATGCATGAATTATCATAATTTTTTCTATTTGAATTTTTTATCCAACGTTTTAATTATATAAAAAATTTAATACTAATTTTGTTCAGAGTACCATAAATACGGATTATTATTAGTATACGTACATTGGATATTGGATAGGATGATGATTCTAGTTCCGTGATTAGTTTTACAAAAACTTGGTAGGTTTGATGAGTCAGACCATTTGAATTCAAAGATTACGTAATTCTGTGATATTTGTTCGTATCACAAGTAACATATATAAAATGAGTAGAGATATATATATTGTTATTTTTTTAATGATTAATTCACCAAAAATGAGCTACCAATTAAAAAAATATTAAAATATTTGCTGAATTCCAACCCGGTGACAAAACATGGTTAACTACTTAACCACCACGAGTGGAGCCAAGGTTGACCCAGGGACACGGGCCCGCTCTTAAAAATATATATATACATTCTATTTTTTTTATGTTATCTTTCATGTTTAATTGTGCTCATTTAAAGAAAAAAAGTCAATACAATGGAACTCACCAAAAAAATTGTATTGTCAGTTCTTGAATGAAAATAAACAGTTGAGATTTAAAAAAGTAAAAAAATAGCAAAATAAAAAAGAGTAGGGGAGCCAAAACAACTTTAAAGTTACTTTTTCACCAACACCAATCACGCTCCTAACTTGAGCGTCAAAGTGTTCCTGATCGTAGATCCTTCCAATCACTTTATTTTACTCTTTTCTTGCATTTAGGTCCATATTGGGAAAGGGCACACCTAAGATATATAAATTTTTTTAATCTGCACAATTAATATAATCAAAATGTATTAGTAGTAAAGCAATATATTAATTAGTAGTAGAGCTACATCTAACTTAAACAATTCATTCCCTATACTTAAGCATGTACGCTTACTTTGTTTTTTCAACAATTGAAATCTCCACAAATTGTTTTTTTTTTTTTTTTTTCTCTGCATAAAAATTAAAGCGTAATTTTTTTGACGAATCTCCATTCAACTAATAAGAGCATTCCATGATACGCACAGCTATAAGTCAATGTCGGACCGTCCACCGTTGTTATAAAATTAAGAGAGATCACGGAGGAAAGTAATTACGCAATCGATCATGTCAAGATCGTGATTCACAAATTTAATTTTCAGCAGAATTGTACTGATCCACAAAATTGAATTGTTTTGTCTTTTATACGAAGATCTATATATATATATATATATATATAGGTCCCCATGAATCTTCTAACGTGCAAGAATCTCTTCGATATGATCACCTAGCTACTAATTAAAAAGGGATTATGCAATATATTTCAGTTGAGACTTTAATGAACTAGAAATTGGTGGTTTAATTTTTTACTTTAATAGGTAGATATTGCTATGAATTAGCAAGTGTGTGTGTGTGTATATATATATATATATAGTAACTGTCAAACTTATCCACAATACATTTAACAATTTTAAAATGTGAGATTAATGATTTCTTAATTTGATATCTATATAATAAGAAAGGTTAGAGAAAAGTATCGGTTAAATTTGTTTGGTGAAGGGTGGTTTGGAAAAATTTACTATTATCGATCAACCTTAATTTGGTTGATAAAAGCTACTCTTTAAAGACTAAATTTATGTTTGATCGAAAAAAGTGATTGCTAAATGTGTTTTTTGTTGTAGTTTCTAAAATGATGAAGTTACTATTATAAAATATTTTAAATAATTAATTTTATGATGATTTCAAATGCATCACAATTAATTGTTTTAAACTACTCAGATCTATAATGAAATATCTATCTAAATTGACAAAGTTGTATTAAAATAATTATTTTTAAATAATTAATGTCAAATCTCTAATTTCAAATCCATAAAGAATAACGTAATTTGAGATCATTGGATAGTTAACTTGTAAGAGTTTATTCACCCGCAATATTAATTATGAGATGAGTCTCATGAGAATGAGATAGAATTTTGAATTTATGAAATATAACGTATTGTTGAATGTTTTAAAAAATAATATAATTTAAAATTATATACACAATCCTCAATTTTACTTTTTATGGAAGTCACCAATATCCAAATTTGTTTCCATTTATAATATCGATTTGAATAGAATGGATATATATATATATATATATATAATTTCAATATGTTGGAATAGTGCATGATGATTATGTGCACAAATTTCACATTTTGAAATAGAATGAACAAAATAACTTTAGTTATTGCTAGCACTTGATAGAATAAAAAGTAAACACTTAGAGTAAAGGTAACTTAAATAACAAGATAAACAAATGGATAAAACTCAATTAATTCTAGTTATTAACTTTAGACGTGTTAATTACATTTGTAAAAATATAATTCAAAAAATTGATGTCTGTTTGACTAAAAAAAATTATTTTGTCACATGTCATTCCTACACGATCTTTTAATTTTTTTTTGGTATTTCAAAAAAGTTGACAAAATTTTTTTAGACTATTAATTGGTTACAATGGATTTACAATTTAAAATTTATTTTTATATTAAAATATAGATTTCGATTAGTTAACATGGATGGAGAAGATACCATGGTAGATTTCCAACAAAATAAATAAATAAAATAATAAAAGTACAACATTGACATAGTAAATTTGTTAGTCAATCATCATAAAAAATAACAACATATTAATATATATATATATATATTCTGCTAAGTAATTAATATATATTTTTCTTATACAATTATTTTTGACACAACATTTTTATGCATTTTTTTTAGATACCTACATAATATATCCTTCTTAAAGAAAATTAGCACAATGAAAAATGAGTTAATACATATCCATAGAATTAAGCACTTATTATCTAAAATTTATCTATTTTTTGTATTTTATTTATCAAAATTTGACGTTCTAAATAGGCAAATAATTTTGATAAAATTGGATTACTCATTTTTTTAATCAAACTACACAATTCTTTTGTATGTACCCACAAAAATAATGTACATGGTGCATGTTTGAAATGTTAAATTTTGGTGAAAGATAAAAATAAAATGTATGTAAATTTTGAATTATTAAGTGTTTACTGTGTTTCTCTAGAAGTGCGGAAAAGTTGGCAAAATTAAAAAAAGTTAACATAGTTTGAAAATTTTTTAAGTAAAAAAAAGTTATTAAAATTAGCAGAATTAAAACCAATTAAAAATTTTTGGCCAAGTTTAATGTTGAAAAAAAAAATAAAAGACACGTACGTAATAACCTAAAAAATAATGTACATGGTGCATGTTTGAAATGTTAAATTTTGGTGAAAGATAAAAATAAAATGTATGTAAATTTTGAATTATTAAGTGTTTACTGTGTTTCTCTAGAAGTGCGGAAAAGTTGGCAAAATTAAAAAAAATTAACATAGTTTGAAAATTTTTTAAGTAAAAAAAAGTTATTAAAATTAGCAGAATTAAAACCAATTAAAAATTTTTGGCCAAGTTTAATGTTGAAAAAAAAAATAAAAGACACGTACGTAATAACCTAAAAAATAATGTACATGGTGCATGTTTGAAATGTTAAATTTTGGTGAAAAATAAAAATAAAATGTATGTAAATTTTGAATTATTAAGTGTTTACTGTGTTTCTCTAGAAGTGCGGAAAAGTTGGCAAAATTAAAAAAAGTTAACATAGTTTGAAAATTTTTTAAGTAAAAAAAAGTTATTAAAATTAGCAGAATTAAAATCAATTAAAAATTTTTGGCCAAGTTTAATGTTGAAAAAAAAAAAATAAAAGACACGTACGTAATAACCTATAAAATAATGTTTTTATCAACAATGTTACGCAATCTTCAGATCATAAAATGAGCCAAGAAGGCTAGTCAACTCTTTGAATGATAGAGTGTTCCCTCTACCCACACCACCCTCTCTACCTCTCTTCTATATATTATTGAGCTTAAAACCACAACATTCCTAACCTCCTATATAACAACCTTTCAACGGTTAACACTCCAACAGAAAGGGGCAGAAATGGTGTTTGCCGGCAGCCGTGGCGCCGGCGGCGGTGGCAACATGATAAGCCTAGCTCTCCAAATCATCACCGGCCGGTGGTTCATGGTGTTTGCCTCCTTCCTCATCATGTCAGCCGCCGGAGCCACCTACATGTTCGGACTCTACTCCAACGAAATCAAGACCTCCCTTGGGTACGACCAAACAACAGTCACTTTACTCAGCTTCTTCAAGGACTTGGGGGCGAACGTCGGAGTCCTCTCCGGCCTCATCAACGAGGTGACGCCGCCGTGGGTCGTGCTTAGTCTCGGCGCCGTCCTCAACTTCTTCGGCTACTTCATGATATGGCTCGCCGTCTCAAAGCGAATTTCCACTCCCAGAGTCTGGCAAATGTGTCTATATATCTGCGTGGGCGCAAACTCCCAGGCTTTCGCCAACACCGGAGCTCTGGTCACCTGCGTCAAGAACTTCCCGGAGAGCCGCGGCGTCGTTCTGGGGCTTCTCAAGGGCTTCGTCGGGCTCAGCGGAGCCATTATCACGCAGCTCTACCACGCCGTCTACGGCGACGACTCTAAGTCTCTGATTCTCCTCATTGGCTGGCTGCCGGCGGCGATATCCATCGCCTTCCTCCGAACAATCCGGATCATGAAGGTGATTCGACAGCCCAACGAGCTCAAGGTTTTCTACAGATTCCTATACATTTCACTGGGTCTCGCCGGGTTTCTCATGGTGATTATCATCGTTGAGAAAAGGGTTAACTTCACCCGGGCTGAGTACGGCGGCAGCGCCGCCGCGGTCCTCTTCTTGCTATTTCTCCCCCTCGCCGTCGTTATCAAAGAAGAATACGATATCTGGATGAGCAGGAGACAAGCTATAAACGAACCCACCCAGTTAAAAATCGTAACCGAGAAACCAAATGGGGAAAATGGTTCTGCAGCCCTGCCGGGCATTCCACCGCCGCCGCCGTCATCCACCACCACCACCACCACCGGAGTAACAACAACCCAACTACCCACCTCACAAAAGGGCAGAGAATGCGACTCTTGCTTCCAGAACATATTCCGACCACCGGACAGAGGCGAAGACTACACAATCCTCCAAGCGCTGTTCAGCATCGACATGATAATCCTCTTCCTATCAACAATCTGCGGCGTCGGAGGAACACTCACCGCCATAGACAACCTGGGACAGATCGGAGCCTCCCTCGGATACCCAACTCGGAGCATTTCCACATTCGTCTCCCTAGTCAGCATATGGAACTACCTCGGCCGTGTCGTCGCCGGATTTGCCTCGGAAATCCTCCTAACCAAATACAAATTCCCAAGGCCTCTGATGTTCACTGCCACCCTCGTCCTCTCCTGCCTCGGCCACCTCCTCATCGCCTTCAACGTCCCAAACGGCCTCTACGTCGCTTCCATCATCATAGGGTTCTGTTTCGGCGCTCAATGGCCGTTACTCTTCGCCATAATTTCAGAGATTTTTGGGCTGAAATACTACTCAACTCTCTACAATTTCGGTGGAGTGGCGAGCCCAATTGGATCGTACATTCTGAATGTGAGAGTCGCCGGACATTTGTACGATAGAGAGGCCGAGAGACAAATGAAGGCTTTGGGGATCACTAGGAAGCCCGGGGAGGACTTGAATTGTACAGGGGTTGACTGCTTCAAATTGGCTTTCATTATCATCACTGCTGTGACCGTGTTTGGTGCATTTGTTTCCGTCATTTTGGTCGTCCGGACGATGAAGTTCTACAAGAGCGATATTTACAAGAAGTTCCGAGAGGCGGCCGACGCGGCAGAGACCGAGATGGCGGTGGCTGGAAATGGCGCCCCGCCGGCGGAGACCAAAGCGCGGTGAAGAATGAAAATTATTGTTGGGTGAAGTAACGGACAGATAGGTAAATTAAGTAGGGTACAGACACTTGGAAGAGTATACAAAATAGATAAATATTATCTAGTCTTAGAATTTTGATTTTTGATGTTTTTGGCTCCAAGCGTTAAATATCAATAAAAGAACATTAAAAATTATTAAATTTTTTTACTTTACTACACAAATTATAAAGTTATAACTTTATCAATTTTTATTAATTTTTTTAACTCTTGAAAGATATTTAGAATGATAAAAAGTAAGATAGTTTAAAATAATTTATGAATTTATCATTTTTATAATAAGATAAAAAATAAATAATTTTAAAAAAGTTTTAGTACGCAAGGCACCGTAAATATATCTATTATGGTGATTATATATGTTTCTCTTCTTGTGACTGAGGGCGAAACTGCCCCTGTAGTTCCCGTAAATTACAAGTTTTTTTTTTGGAGCATTAAAGATAACAATATTAAATTATAGCCACCGCTGTACCACAGTTGGACTAAAATGGTTTTGGTTGTCTGTAATAGCAAATGGATTGATTGAGAGAGTATGGTTTTTGGTAGGGTTTGGTTAGTTGAAGTTGACTAAGTTTATTAATTCTTTTATATTTTTTAATTAAATTTCGTCACATATTATATTTATGTTAAATTTTTATATTTTTATTTTATATATATATATATATATATTTTGTCAATCAAACGCTACTTTATAATTTTATTGGCCTATGGACCTAAGGTGTTTGTAATGTTTCAACTACCATCGAAAAGGACAAAATAACAACGAAATTTGACAATGAAGATCAATGGTTTGCAGAAGGAAGGAAAATATAAAAAAACAAAAAATAAAATAAATAAAAGGTTGCATCTCCACAGTTATATTGTTGAATACTTGGTTTTAAGATTGTCCTGCATGAGATTGTGTGTCTTGTTTAGTATTGTATTAAAGTAACTGGCCTGGGACTCTCATAGGGTTTTCCTACTTTTTGACAAGGTTTCCGACGCGTTGGGAGTAATATTCCCACGTTAATAAGTGAGAGTAACGAGCACAACATTAATCAGTTGGTGTGTTGCATGGAGAACGGCCCTGCCACTTGGAGATTAAGTAGGGATAAAAATGAATTAAGCTATTTTTCACCTATTCGAATTTACTAAAAAAAAAAAAAAAAAATTGGCCCCTGACTAAAACGTGTTTTAATCAAATTCAATTTTTGATTCGTTTAAAAAATAAATTCGAGCTCGATATAAAAAAGTTTGACTCAAAACTTTGTGCGAGCTAACTCAATAAAATAATATATATTTATTTTATAATATATTTATATTTCTTATTATATTTTTATATATTTTATTTATTATATTTTAGAGTAAAATAATGTAGTTTAATTGAACTATTTGTGAGCTAACCTCAAATTTAAATTATTTTCTATCGAGCCGAACTCGAGCATTTGTGAATGTTCAAGGTAAGCCCGAGTCCAATATAAGTAGCACGAATTTAGCTTGAATAAATTAAAATTCGATTTGACTCGACTAGTATCCATCTATACGATTAAGGCAAATAGTTTATGTCCTAGAATTTTAATAGGATTCCATAATTTTGTACTTGTACCTATCAAAATAGGATCCTACAATTTTGTACTTGTACCCTGTAAAAAAAATTAATCAATTTAATATCTTATACAAATTTATCTAAACATGATTTATCACATGATAAAAAATTAATCAATTTAATATCACATATAAACTTAAAGTTTAAATTTGAATACATAACATTTAAGAGTTTGAGATATATCAATTCCCTCGATTAAAAAAAATTAATCAATTAAATTTAATTAACGTATAGAATTTAGGTTTGAATGTATTATGTCACTGGAGAATAGCATTTTTTAACTCCAAAAACATTTTTATTTGAAATAGTTTTTTTTTTTTTTATAATTCACAGTAACTTTTTGAGCTTCATCTTTTATTTTTCCTAAACCTTTTTTAATTTCTACTACACTTCTTGTCTAAAACAATCATCTTACATTTCATATAATATAAAATTACTAGCAATAACTTGTGTCTACGACATTTTAAACAAAATTAGTATTAAGTTTCTTATATAGTTTAAACTTTGAACCAAAAATTTAAATCGAAAAAATTATGATAATTCATGAATTTTAATTTTTTTCAAAACTTTAAACTTAGTAGCTATTACATATGTTTTAGCGTCTCTTTTTCCAATTAATTTTTGATAAATAATATACAAATTGCAATACTTTAAGTTGGTATTTTTTTATTTATATATAATTTCTACTCTTGAAATATAGTGAAATTTAAAATGTTCAAGTTATTTTGTAAGATAGATAGTAGATATTAGTGAGATCCACTAAAATAAGAATTAAGCAGAAAGTTAAAAATATAAAAACGATGTCAATTGTTGAATGAAATAAAAAATAATTTTTAGTAATAGAATCTTAATTTCTGAGCAGGATATTTTTAAAAACCATTATGTTTTGTTACATAGATATAATAATAAATAAAAATGATAAGTAAATAAAATATTTAAAATTTGTAGCAATGCAAAAAAAAATATTAAATATATTTTTCTAGATTACATAAAAAATAGATTTTTTTTCTAAATGCATGTATTGCATATAGAATATTATTTAAAAACTATTGTTTCTGCTCAAAGAAGTTTTTTGAAATTAAAATTGCTAAAATCTTATATAAGATCGACCAAATCATAAGATAAATTAAATGATTTAGCTATAACATCCATTGAATATAATATGTTAGAAGAATTTTTTTTTTGTAAAGTACAAAAATCACGCTTTAGTTCCTCACGTTTCAATTATAACAATCAAATCTCTACATTTTTATTTCAATTTTAATGCTATCACCTACCACCACTATGTAGTCAAATTAACATAAAACATGCTAGATACTTACTCTATAAATAGTAGGTCTCTGTATTTAATGTAAGGGCTCCTCTCTCTCTCTCTCTCTCTCTCTCTCTCTTTATATGAGATTACTATCAATACTTGTAACTAACTTAAGCATTAGAGAGTTTATGGGTGGGGACCACCTCTGACCTATTTATTCACCAATTCTTTTACTTGCAAGTCCGTACTAGGAGAGGAAATGGGAAAAAGAGGCAAATCGGGTGATTTTTTTCTCGCACAAATAGTTAGAAATTGTTGTGTATTAGCTAGTATATATATTATATACAGTAACTATCAAACTTATCCATAATCCACTAACAATTTTTTTAATATCTATGTAATAAGAAAGGTTAAGAAAAGTATCCCATAAATTTGTTTGTTGAAAAATGGTCTACAAAAATTTACTATTTTAGTTTAACTTTAATTTAATTGATAAAAGTTACTCTTTAACGACCAAATTTATATTTGATCGAGAAAAGTGATTGCCAAACGTGTTTTTCCTTTTTCTTTTTATTGTAGTTTCTAAAATGATAGAGTTACTATTATGAAATATTTCAAATAATTACTTTTGTGATGATTTCAAGTACATCACAATTAAATATTTTAAACTACTTAAATCTATAATGAAATATCTATCTAAATTGACAAAGTTGTATTAGAATAATTACTTTTAAATAATTAATTCCAAATCTCTAATTTCAAATCCATAAACAGTAACGCAATTTGAGACTATTGGATAGTTCAAATTGTAAGAACTTATTCACCCACAAGATTAATTTTAGGATGAGTCTCATTGGGTGGGACAAGACTTTGGATTTAAGAAGTATAATGTAATATTAAATGTTCTAAAAAAATGTAATTTAAAATTACACTTACAATCCTCAATTTTACTTTATATGGAAGTCATCAATATCCAAATTTGTTTCCACTCATAATATCAACTCGAATACAATGGATACATACATAAATATATATATGTATATATATAATTTTAATCTATTGGAATAGAGCATAGTGATTATGTGCACAAATTTAACATTTTGAAATAGAATGAACAGAAGAACTTAAGTTACCACTAATCCTCGACAGAATTAAAAGTAATCACTTTGATGGTAGTGAAACTTCATGCCTTGATCCAAAATTTGCTCTCTATGAATACTAGTACGGTGCCTGTCAAAAATTCTCTGATACTTAAGTTAGCAAAAAATTATGAGAATTCATTTTGACAGAGTAACGATAGGTTTAGAATCTCATACTTATTAAGGTTGATTTGTCCTTTATTTATAATGATATTTCAAAGAGTTATAATTGGAATTGAATTAGAATCCTCCCCGATTTATCGTGGTTTCCTTATTTGGATAAGGAAAATATTGAATTCGATTTTATTTGGGGAATGATCCTGAATTGATGTTAAATTGCCATATTATAAGCGTGAATCACGGAATTATAGTGATCACGTCCCAAGCTCTGCTCATTACCCAGTTTGATTGATGCTTGGTTATTCCAGTTTTGCTTAGTCAGCATTACTATAGGAAGACCTAGAGTTAGTTGTGTGGTCTGCTCTTTACCTTGGTTAATTAGGAAATGCCCCTCATCAGTTGCCCCTGATTCCCTAGCTCTCAGAGTAGGCCTCGGGGAATCTTACAGTTGGGTGGCTTATAGGTCATACGTGCAATTAATGCACCGTTACCACCATTATGGCACTACTGTGTGAAGGTACAGGTCCTTTTATATTCCTACCATATGTAGGTTCTGAGTTATTTCATCAGATATGTAATGATTCGACTTGTTTGATACTTGCTACATGGCTCCATCTGCTTTGCAAATTTTGAAAACAAGCCTTTATTTATTCGTATTCATAGCTTTGTCTTCCTATTTGGTTTCTTACCTAAAGTTCTTCTATCATTATCATGCCATAAAACTCGAGTCATTTGCTTCTTCTTTTTGTTATGCCTCTTTTTTTGCTTCTCAGTCTATTCTATTTTTTTTATGCTTCGGTTTCTTCTTCGTTGTCTGTTATTTTATCATAGAGAGAAGACTTTCCTACATGGTAGGATTTATAGGAGACCCCGTATATCATAGATCTGTATGTACCATAGTGATCTTCGAGTATTACTCTTTTAGACTTCATACCTTAGGAATCTCTGAGAGTATGGTTCCTCGTCAAAGATTGATTCTTCCTGAGGGAAGTGATAAAGTTCCTCCTGACAATCCTGTCCGGACAGGACCAGATGCCCTTGGTTCTACTTTCTATTTGTGCCCCCGAATCATCAGTTGGGGAACACCATAGTTCATCTTGACCCATAGTCGAGGAGGTGTCCATGTCTAGTAAAAGAGATTTAAGGCTCGATTGTAAGGATTAGCTCGGTAATCGACAAATCTAAGCTCAAAAAGTTATTAAATGTCTTTCAACCTCCGAAACATCTTTTTTACCGATGGCTTCCACCTAGAGATTAGACCTGCTCTCCTACCATGTCCGGAGTCGTTATAGTTTACAAGCTTCGATTCCTCTAGCTCGACCAATCAAGAAAGTTCTGGCCAGCCTAAACCTAAACACTGCATAGCTTACCCCAAACAGCTGGAAGATCTTAGTCGGCTGCATCGTGATCTAGAAGGCCGCCACCAAAAAACACATCACAGTCGATGAATTCTTACACTGCTACAAGGTCACCGAGGCTGGTAAGGGCTTGTATTATTTATCGGCTTGGCAAAGGGCTTCAACTTAATGGTCGACTATCATTCTTCCATCAAGAACTAGAAGGAACATTTATCTTTCATGTTTGGTGATGGCTGAGAGTTCTTTTCATGGGAGATAGATGAGGACAATCACTTTCAATGCCCCCTAGTGTAGGGCCGAGTGAGTGAAGAGGGTACACCACCTCTCGAGCTGGAGGTCAACTCAGCAATTTACTTTCACTTTCTTCCTTTTAGTTAATGTAGCTCTAACCTTATACTATTTCCTTGTCTAGTCAAAGGCCAACTTAAAGTGTTCGAAGAACAAAAAGGAATGATAAAACTTGTTCAGGACTATATCAATCATCACTTCAGCTTCTTGCTAATAGCAAAGAGTTTGGCCGAGCATAAATTGAGTTTGGAGCTCAACTAATTGTCCATTGTCTTCTTGACTTCTCAAACTAAGCAAATGATCTAGGTAGTCGGGCTACCAAGGCCAACCGACCACTCTTGAGTCGATTTGGCTATCATTCGGTCTCTTTAACTTGTTCAAGCCTAACTGGTCATTTTTGGCCGGTTGGTCACTCTCAGACTAAGTGAGTTGTTGTTCGGCCTCTCAGGCTTCTTCAAGCCTAGTAAGCGCTCATTAGTCAGTTTGTCACTCTGGAATAGATTAACCTGTCATTTGTCCTCTTAGGTTTCTTCAAGCCTAGCAGGTGTTCTTTAACTGTTCGACCACTCTCAAATTGACCGAGCTGTCATTCGGCCTCTTAGGCTTCTTCTAGCCTAGCAAGCACGCTTTGGCCAATCGGCCACTCTCGGACCGACTGAGCTGTCATTCAGTCTTTTAAACTTTTTTCAGCTTAATAACCACTCTTTGGCTGGTTGACCACTCTCAGACTGACCAAGTTGTTATTGTAGATTTGCTAACATAAGGAGTCAATAAAATTTGTCAAAATCTTCCTAAAATATTTTTTAATCATCAAAAAAGAGTACGACTATTTCAAGCGTAATAAGTCCTTAGATGCTCTGTCTGCAATAGATGAGGCAAGTTTTTTCCATTAAGGTCTGTAAGCCAATAGGTTCATTTCCTTGTATAAGCAGTGATAATGCAGGCTCTTTTCTAGTTTGGTCCAACCTTTCCTTCTCAAGCATCCCTTGTTAAATGATTTACCCTTTTTAGGACCAAGTTTCTAGCCTTAAATTCCTTTTATCTACCTTTTTTGCTATAGTATTGTTTTATTTTTTACTGGTGGGCTGCTATTGTGACAACTGTTTACAATCTCTTCTCCTCCAATAGATCTAGATTGACTTCCATGGCTTCGCTATTTGCCTTTAGATTGTAAAGCTCGATTGGACTAGGTAGACCGATCTTTATTGGAATCATTGCTTTCATTCCAAAGGCGAGGGAGAATGGAGTGTGCCCAATGAGAGTCCATTCGGTCATTCGGTAGGCCAAGAGCTTTGGATCGGGGTCAGCTCTTGGGTTAGCATCTTAGGATGCTGGCAAACATTTGACCCTTATCATACTTCTTCACCGAATTTTGTGCATTCTTTTCTATGGTCGACCAATAGTATGCAATTCATAAAACTTCTTAGCCAATATCTTCCACCGCGAGTGGTTGCCACAAATTCCTTTGTGAATCTCTCTTAGGATGTAGTTTAGTTCTTCCTCATTTGCACATCTGAGCAATGCCATGATATGACCCCTTCTGTAGAAAATGATATCAATCAGTACATATTTTATAGCTTAGTATTGCGTTCTTCTTCACTCACTCTGGTCTTTCGGTAGGATTTCGCTCTCTAGATAGTCCCTGATTGGCTTAGCCCACAAAGCTTCATTCTCGATCTATTGTACCTTTAATGTTTGAATGCTTGGGGAATTGAGTATTTCCATTAGCACATCAGGGTCTTCCTCATTTGAAGAAGATATTCTAGCGAGCTGATTGGCCTCTCCATTTTCTGACCTGGGGACTCTTTCTAATGTTATTTTGAAAATTTTTTTGGCTAAGTCCTTAGCTATCTGGCAATATTCTACCATGTTCTCCCTTCTGGCTTCATACTCTCCCCGAACTTGCTCTACCACCAATTGGGAATCACTTCTTATAGCTACTTGGCCTGCCCTCATTCTTTGAGCTATCCTGGGGGACTGCATTTCCAGGATGGCTTGGACCTTCTCTAAATTCACCTCAATGCCTCGGCTGGAGATCATAAAGTCGAGAAACTTCTCGAAAACCACCCCAGAAGTGAACTTTGCAGGGTTTAGCTTCATCCTAAACTTCCTGAGCATGTTGAATGTCTCTTCTAGATACGCTACATGGTTAGTGGCTTTCTTACTTTTTACCAACATATCATCAACATAGACTTCGACATTGCATCTTATTTGAGGGTTGAATATCAAATTTACCAACCTTTAGTATGTTGCTCCTATATTCTTAAGATCAAAAGGCATGACCTCATAACAGTACAGGCCTCGGTCAGTGATGAAAGCTATGTGCTCCTATTCTTGCTTGGCCATTCTGATCTGGTTGTAACCTGAAAAAGCATCCATAAAAAAAAGTACCTGATGATGAGTCATAAAGTTTACCAGTAAGTCGATGGCAGGTAGAGGGAAACTTTCCTCGGGACAAGTCTTATTCAGATCAGAGAAATCTATATACATCCTCTACTTTCATTTGACTTTTTGAACCTCACTACATTGGATAGCCAGGTTGGGTAATGAACCTCCCTTATAAATCTAGTTTTCAGCAACTTCTCCACTTCTTATGCTACTACCTTATTGCGTTCAGAAGCATATACCCTTTTTTTTTTTTTGTTTTATCGGTCGATCAAATGATATGCCATTATCTTGCTGTCGACACTAGGCATATCTTTATGGAATCAAGCGAAGACGTCAGTGTTCTTCCTTAAGAACTCCTTGAGCTCCTATTTTTGTTGTTCAGAGGCTTTAGCCCCTAACTTGATGGTCCTCTTCAGCTCGGGTTCTCTTACCACAACCTCGTCCAGGTCATCTCATGGCTCCCCTCTCTTCAATTCTTCTTCATCACGAACTTTCAACTCCTCGACGACGAAGGCTTCTCAGTTAGTGTCTATTTTGAAGGAAGACACGTAACATTCTCGTGCCACCATCTGGTTTCCCTTCACACAACCGACTCCCTGCTCGGTTAAGAACTTAATGCAGAGGTGGTAAAAGAAGTAACCGTTCTGAATTGATTCAGGACCTCTTTCTAAGAGTGGCATTGTATGCTAAAGAACAATCCACCACCAGAAAATTAACCATTTTGGTCACTTGCTCGGGCTTGGCTCTTAGCGTGATTGGATGAGTAATGGACCAGAGCAATAGTACTCGGTCTCCTACGAAACCGATCAATGGTGAACAGATTGGTTGTAACTTATTCTTGATTTTTATTTTATCGAATGCCTTTCAGTACAAGATATCAGCCGAACTTCCACTATCCGCTAAAATTTTTTATATTTGGAAGTTGACTATGATAGCCGATATGATAAGTGGGTCATCATGCGGATGGCTCAGCTTGGTGGCCTCGTCCTTTATGAAAGTAATCAAGCTGAATCCAACTTGGTCATCTTGGTTAGTTGCTCGACAGACATCACTTCTGGATCTATTTTCAGCTCCCGAGTATATTTCTTCCATGCTGATGAGGATTCGCCTCTCTTTGCAAATCTTTCCGAGATGACTCTAATTTCACCGAGACGCTAATTCTGTTAACCCCTATTAGGATTTCTCTTAGGAGGCTTTCCCAAGTTGGCTTCTTCAACCACCTGCCTATCCTACCCTTAGTCGGTGACAAATTTATTGTATCTTCATTTTTTGATCAATTCTTCTACTAGCCTTTTCAAATTAAAACAATTTTCTGTGTCGTGCCCATGATCCGTATAGAATATTAATACTTGGACATACCCCTTGACTCCAGTGGGGCCTTCAACTCCCTAGGCCACCTAAAATCTGGGTCATCCTTAATTGCATAAATACCCGCTTTAACTTTGTGTTTAAGGGGGTGCAGTCCTTAGCTAGGTTAGTAAACCTGGGTCTCTTCTCCTCTGTTTGGTGCTCTAGCCTAGAAGTTCTAGGAGCCTTCGACTTTTTAGGCTCTTTTGAGTCATTCTGCCTTTTTTTTTTCTAGGTGAGAGTTTCCTATTTTGGCATCGAGTTGTGCCTTCATCACATCTTCAGCGTTCATATATTTCTGAGCCATAGACATTAGATCAGCCATTGTCACTGGCTGAGTTCTTTGTCAATGAGAAAGCAAATCTACCCAATTTAAGGCCGTCTGCTTCATCGAACTTGAGTATTTCATAATTAAATTTATTGACATATTCTCTGAGGGAGTCATCCTTCCTCTATCTGACCGTCAACAAGTGGGTGGCAGGTTTTCTCTGCCTCTAACCAACAATGAAGTGTGTAACAAACAACTTACTCAGCTATCTGAAACTTTTAATCGATCCAGGTTTGATCTTGTTATACCACACGTGAGCCGGGTCTTTCAAAGTGATTGAAAAGGTTCGATAATTAATCTCATCTAAAACCACCTAGATATCCATTATCGAATTATACGTGTCCAGATGATCGACAAGATCCTTGGTGCCGTTATAAGACTATACCATCGACATTTTGAACTTTAGTGGTAAGGGATACCCTATTACCACTGGGGGAAAATGAGTGCCCGCCCTATCGACAAAATCATCCACTACGTTATGGACTTGTACTGCTACCAAGACTCCATCAACCTAGGCTTGCATGGCCCTGATTTGTTGATTGACCGCAGCTGTGTTCTCAATTCTCTCAGCTTCTACCTCAATGCGTAGGGAAATGGTATGGCTATTTACTCCATCTTCTATGACTACATTGTTCATCTGCTGAGGGGCTGGCATGCGTTGACTTGGGCCATCTTTCTCCTCGACTACCCTACTCTGTTAGAGTCATTTTAGGTTTGGCCCCCACCGTTGCCCACACAATCGATTAGTGGATCTTATGGCAGCAAGACGAGAGTTGGTGGTGATGCTGTAGCTATACGGTCTATGCACTATTTGAGCGCTTGGTTTTGGGCCATCAGCGCTTGCATTGTTGTAGCTATCTTTGGAAACTACCTCTTCATCACCATAATTCTTTCGGCATTCAGATTCTAGTTCTTCATCTCTGGGACTGGTTGAGTTTGCATATATTCCAAATCTAGTTTGAATGATATAATGTTGATAGGAACGTCGTTTCCACAGACGGCACTACCTGATGATAGTGAAACTTTGTGACCTCGATCCAAAATTTGCTATCTATGAACACCAATGTGGTGCCTGTCAAGAACTTCCATTACTTAAGTTAGTAAATAATTATGGGAATTCAATTCGGCAAAGTAATGGTAAATTTAAAATCTCATACCTTTTAAGGTTAAGCTGTCATTTGTTTATAATGATAACAGGTTGATCTGTCCTTTATTTGTAATGACATTTCGTAGATGTATAATTGGAATTGATTTAGAATCCACCCTGATTTACAGTGGTTTCCTTATTTGGACAAGGAAAATATCGAATTCGAATTTATTTAGGGGATGATCCTAACTTAATATTGGTTGTCATATTATAAGTGTGAATCACGGAATTATAATGATCACGTCTCAAGTTTTGCTCGTTGCCTAGTTTGACTAATACTCTGCTATTCCAGCTCTGCTCAATTGACATTACTATAGGAAGTCCTGGAGTTAATTGTGTGGTCTACTGTTTACCTTGGTCGGTCATGAAATACCTTTTATCACACCTAAAAGTAAAGGTAATTTAAAAAACAAGAAAAACAAATGGATAAAACTCAGATTAACTGTGAACTTATACCAAAAAAGTACGACCAAATCCTCCAAGAATTATTTTTTTCTTTTTCTTAATTATGAACTTAGGTGTGTTAATTACATTCGTAAAAATGTAATTTGAAAAATTTATGTCCATTTAACTAGAAGTTAAAAGAAATATCTATTTCATTGCTTTAATCCAAACAAACATAAAGTTTTTTTAATTATTATTATTATTTTTTTACTAATGCTATTTATATACCTAAAAACCATTACTTATAAAAAAAAAATTAAATTTTGGTTAAAAAAAAGGTATATTTGATGAAAACAAGTTACAAAAAACCAAATTTTAGTTTTGGCACCCAAAACAAGTCTCAACAAACAGAGTAAATTTTTATTATAAATAAGGAAGAAAGTGAATTTTTTTTTTAAGTTATACTTTTGCTTTTCCGGTGTTTAGATCCTTAAAAAACACCGAAAAAAAGTGTTAGTTTTTATTAATTTTCCTAAATTTTTTAAATTAAACTTCGTTACATGTCATTTCCACAAGAATCTTTATTTTATTTTATTTATTTATTTATTTATTATTATTTTTAGTTTTTGGGCAAACTAAACCTCCAAACTCTTCAATCCAAACATCACGAAACTAATAATTCACCTTTGAACTCTTCACTTCCCCCCGGGGGGTCTCAATCCTAAAGGGCTATAAAAAGTTTATGAGATGAAATGTCTTAACAAGATTTTCTAGACTTTTTTTTTTTTTTTTTGTAATTAAGATTTTCTAGAATGTTGATGGGTTACGATTGATTTACAATTTAAAATTCATTTTTATATTAAAATATAGATTACAATTAGTTAACGTAGACGAAGAGGACACCACCCCCCTCCCACCCCAAAAAAGAACAACAACGTTGACAGTAACTTTGTAAGTCAATCATTATAAAAAAAATAACAATATATTAGTATAAGGTACGTCTGATACATTTTGAATTTTAAAATAATTTATTTTTATCTTATCATAAGGATTATAAATTTATAAATTATTTTAAATTATCTTATTTTTTTCCACCCCAAACGCTCTTAAAAGTGTGTCCACTTTACCACGTCTCTCTCGCCCTCTCTCTATCTATCTTCAATATACTGAGCTTAAAGCCACCACATTCTTAACGTCTTGTAACTGTTAAGTTTGGTATTATATATATTTAGTATTATATTTAGAATCTTGTAATTTATGGATTCCTTATTATGTATCATACCATAATTAGGATTACTATCCATATCATACTAGGATTAGGGTTATTGTCCCGCTTATATAAGGGACCTTGTATCTTGTATTCAAAACACATCAATAAACAAGATTTCTTTTCCCAATTCTTTTCTTTTCTTCTAACATGGTATCAGAGCCTTCGCTCTAATTCTTTTCATATTTTTTTTCCAGCCATTATTTTCTGGAAAATTTTGGTGTTTTTTTGCGTGATTTACAGACGTTCTTGTCTCTTTTGCTTCTATCATCCGTCTTCTTGCGGTTATTCAGATATCTCCATATATCATCGGGTTGCTCTTTCAGAGACGAACCTAACACCATCAACCAGAAGCCGAAACAAGCCTCCACGCGCTCTCACGCGCCGCCTGAAGATTGCCCGTGATTTTCAGAAGTTCTTGTTTCTTTCGCTTCTGTTCTCCATCGTCTTGCAGTTATTCGAGGATATATATATATATCATCGGGTCCCTCTCTCAGAGACGAACCTACCACTGTCAACCGGCCCCAAAACAAAGCCCGCACGCGCCCTCACGCGCCGCCTGAAGTCTGCGCGTGATCTCACGCGCCGCTGTCAGATTCAGACCGGTTCATCCCGAACCGGTTTCCGTTCGCCCTTTACACCGGTTCACTCATCTTCCGTCAGCTTTTCAGCCGGTTCAGACCAGTTCCTGACCTTTTTCGGCGTTCCGGACACACTGGTGATCTCCGTTTTGTCCCATTCTTCTCTGTTTTTCATCTACTGTTTATTGTGCCCTTTTGAAAGCTACCTCTGTGGACCGCTCCGACAACATTACGTCCCTTTCTGTCATTCTCGATGGGACCAATTATGTTTTGTGGGCCCAAGCCCTTTCTGGTTTTATCAAGGGCCGTCGTTTATGGCGTATTATCTCTGGTTCTCAGACAAAACCTATTCAGAAAGACAATGAGGATCAATCAGCCTATCGTCTTGACGATTGGGAAAGCAAAAATTACCAGATTGTTACCTGGTTTCGTGCTACTACTGTTCCTTCCATTAGTCTTCAATTCGGCCGCTTCCATGATGATGCTCAGTATCCTTCTCCGGCTAAGGCTATTTGGGATTTCTTAAATGATCGTTATCAGACCACTGGTCATGCTCATCAATATCAGCTACTTCAGAATCTTCACCGTATGCGTCAAGAGCCTGGGCAGTCCATCAATGACTTCCTCTCTCACATGTCCTCTGTTTGGGATCAGCTTGCCTTATGTGAACCCACCTGGAAAGATTCTGAGGATGCTCAATTGTACACTGTCCACCGCAATCATCAACGACTGTTGCTCTTCCTTATGGCTCTTCATGACACCTTTGAGTCGGTTCGTGCCTCGTTGCTCCATCGCATGCCACTACCCACTCTTGAACAGGCTATTTCAGAACTTTTGTCTGAAGAAACCCGTCTTGGCCTCAAAACCAAGGCGTTGGACTCAATTCTTGCTACAACACTGTCCTCCGTTCCAGATGCCGCCCTTGTCATATCTCACACTCGCTCTTCTGGATCATCAGCTTCTCACTCCTGCATCTACTGTCAAAACATGGGTCTACCACATACTCATTCATTTGAGCACTGTCTAGTTCGTGAGTGTTTGACTTGTCACAAAACAGCTCCTGGTCATTTTCAGCGTGACTATCCCAAGGCTTCCTCCTCCAAGGCTCCTTTCAAAAGAGGATCTTCTAAGTCCTCAGCCAAATCTTCTGGCTCCCGTGCCACTGCTGATGTTGCTTCAGACGGATCCTCATCTTCTGGTCCATCATTTTCTATGACTGATGTGGAATCCATCATTCAGCAAGTTCTTGCCAAAACTGGTACATCTCCATCTACTGCTCTTTCCGTCATGCCAGGTAATTCCTCTTGGTATTTTGATTCAGGATGTTGCAATCATATGACTTCGGATTCTACTATTTTTTCCTCCATTGCTCCATCATCTTCTATTCCCACCATTCATACTACTGATGGTACCCATATGTCTGTTACTCATACTGATCACATTTCTACACCATCTATTTCTCTTTCTGATGTTTATCATATTCCCAATCTTACTTTAAATCTTGTGTCTATTGGTCAATTATGTGACCTTGGTCTCATCATTACTTTTTCTGCTTCTGGTTGTTTGGTGCAGGATCCACGGACGAAACAGGTTCTTGGGATCGGCCGTAAGCATGGACGTCTGTTTGAGATTGTTTACCTCCAGCTTTCACTACCTTCTGCTACTTCCGCTGCTGCTTCTGCTGCTTCCGCTGCTGCTTCTGCTTCCCCAGCCTCTACTTTTAATCTTTGGCATTGTCGTTTGGGTCACGTGTCTTTTAGTCGTTTGAAAACCTTAATTTCTAGTGGTCAATTGGGTCATGTGGTTTCTGAGAAAACTGATTGTTTATCATGTCAAACTGCTAAATAACATGCTTTACCTTTTAATAATAGCAATTCTGTTTCTCTTGCACCTTTTGATCTTGTTCACTCGGATATTTGGGGGCCTTCACCCACTCCCACTATGGGCAGCTCTCGCTATTTTGTTATTTTTGTGGATGATTTTACCCGTTATACTTGGTTGTACCTTTTGACTAAACGTTCTGAACTTAAACAAATATACTCTGATTTCTCAGCAATGGTGAAAACCCAATTTTCTAGTACAATCAAAGTTTTTCAATCTGATAATGCTATGGAATATCTTGACTCTGAGGTTCTATCTGTTCTCCGTTCTCAGGGGACCCCATCTCATCTTTCTTGTCCTGGGACATCTCAGCAGAATGGTCGGGCTGAACGCAAACACCGTCATCTTCTTGATACAATTCGTGCCCTTCTTATTTCATCCTCTTGTCCAGAAAAATTTTGGGGGGAAGCTGCTTTTACTGCCGCCTATACCATTAATCGTGTTCCCACCTCTGTCCTTGGTAATACTACCCCTTTTGAACGCTTGTATGGATTTCCTCCTGATTATTCTCATCTTAGAGTGTTTGGTTCTGCTTGTTTTGTTCTTCTTCAACCTCATGAACGCACTAAACTTGAACCACGCTCTCGTCTCTGTTGCTTCCTGGGTTATGGTATTGAACATAAAGGGTATCGTTGTTGGGATCCCATTTCTCGGCGTCTTCGTGTCTCACGACATGTTGTCTTTTGGGAACACAAGATGTTTTCCACTCTTTCTTCATTTCAACTTTCTCCCTCTTCCCACATTCCTCTTTTTACTGATGTTTCTACTGATTTGCATTCTGACATATTTGATGCAGAAAGTCCACAGATCTCTCAGCCGCCACTGCTTACGATTCATCCCGAGACACCTGGGCCTTCTGCTGGACCTGTGACCACTCCTGATGAGTGTTCTCCCCCTTCTCCTATTGACAATTCTCCTCCTTCAGAACGTCCTAAACGGGTAACACAGCCTTTTATTCGTCTTCGTGATTATATTGTTGGTTCTACTGCCTTTTCTACTCATGAACCTTCTTCCTACCGTGAGGCTTGTACTAATCCTTTATGGCAGCACGCTATGGATGATGAGCTACAGGCTCTTGAGAAAACTCATACTTGGGATGTGGTTCTTCTTCCTCCTGGGAAAACTGCTATCAGTTGCAAATGGATTTACAAAATCAAAACTCGTTCAGATGGTTCCATTGAGCGACACAAAGCTCGTCTTGTTGCTCGAGGTTTCACTCAGGAGTATGGCATTGACTATGAAGAAACTTTTGCTCCTGTTGCTAGGCTTACATCTGTTCGCAGCTTACTTGCTATTTCTGCTGCTCGTAACTGGGACATTCATCAGATGGATGTTAAGAATGCTTTTCTGAATGGTGATCTCACTGAGGAAGTCTACATGCAGCCTCCTCCTAGCTCATCTGTTCCGTCTTCTCATGTTTGCAAGCTTCGTCGAGCACTATATGGGTTGAAACAGGCTCCCCGTGCCTGGTTTGCAAAATTTAGTTCTACTATTCATGAGTTTGGATTTACCTCCAGTTCATATGACTCTGCTTTGTTTCTCCGCACCACTACAGCTGGATCTGTTCTTCTTCTTCTGTATGTGGATGATATGATTATTACTGGGGATGACAGTGTTGGCATTTCTCATCTCAAACAATTTCTCAGTCGCCAGTTTGAGATGAAGGATTTGGGGTTTCTCAATTATTTTTTGGGTTTGGAGATCTCCCGTGATTCTTCTGGTTATTTTCTCTCTCAAGCTAAGTATGCCTCTAATCTCTTGACACGGGCAGATATTTCTGATTGTAAGACTGCTTCTACCCCGATTGATACACAGCTCCGTCTCACTCCTCTTGATGGTACACCTTTATCTGATGCGACTTTGTATCGTCAACTTGTTGGTAGCCTTGTTTATCTTACTGTCACTCGCCCTGATATTGCTTATGCTGTCCATATTGTTAGTCAGTTCATGGCTGCTCCACGGTCTCATCATTTTACTGCTTTACTCCGCATTCTTCGCTATATCAAGGGCACTATGTTTCATGGTCTTTATTACTCAGCACATTCTCCACTTGAGTTACATGCCTTTTCTGATGCTGACTGGGCTGGTGATCCGACTGATCGTCGCTCCACTACAGGGTTTTGTTTCTTTCTAGGGACCTCTCTCATAACCTGGCGTAGTAAGAAACAAACCCTCACTGCTCGCTCTAGTACTGAAGCTGAGTACCGTGGTCTCGCTGATACTACTCAAGAGCTCCTTTGGCTTAGGTGGCTCCTTACTGATATGAGTGTCCCTCATTCTACAGGCACTCTATTATATTGTGACAATCAAAGTGCTATTCAGATTGCTCACAATGATGTTTTTCATGATCGCACCAAACACATTGAAATAGATTGTCACTTTATTCGTCAACATGTCAGACAAGGCTCTGTTCATCTTATTTCTGTATCTTCAGCGAATCAAATTGCAGATCTCTTCACAAAGGCTCATCCTCCTGGCCGCTTTTCTGAATTAATCGCCAAACTCAAGTTGATTCCTGCGTTACCACCTTGAGTTTGAGGGGGGGTGTTAAGTTTGGTATTATATATATTTAGTATTATATTTAGAATCTTGTAATTTATGGATTCCTTATTATGTATCATACCATAATTAGGATTACTATCCATATCATACTAGGATTAGGGTTATTGTCCCACTTATATAAGGGACCTTGTATCTTGTATTCAAAACACATCAATAAACAAGATTTCTTTTCCCAATTCTTTTCTTTTCTTCTAATATGGTATCAGAGCCTTCGCTCTAATTCTTTTCATATTTTTTTTCCAGCCATTATTTTCTGAAAAATTTTGGTGTTTTTTTGCGTGATTTACAGACGTTCTTGTCTCTTTTGCTTCTATCATCCGTCTTCTTACAACAGTTAAACACTCCAAAGGAAAGGGGCAGAAATGGTGTTTGCCGGCAGCCGTGGCGCCGGCGGCGGCAACATGATAAGCCTAGCTCTCCAAATCATCACCGGCCGGTGGTTCATGGTGTTTGCCTCCTTCCTCATCATGTCAGCCGCCGGAGCTACCTACATGTTCGGACTCTACTCCAACGAAATCAAGACCTCCCTTGGGTACGACCAAACAACAATCACTTTACTCAGCTTCTTCAAGGACTTGGGGGCGAATGTCGGAGTCCTCTCCGGCCTCATCAACGAGGTGACGCCGCCGTGGGTCGTGCTTAGTCTCGGCGCCGTCCTCAACTTCTTCGGCTACTTCATGATATGGCTCGCCGTCTCAAAGCGAATTTCCACTCCCAGAGTCTGGCAAATGTGTCTATATATCTGCGTGGGCGCCAACTCCCAGGCTTTCGCCAACACCGGAGCTCTGGTCACCTGTGTCAAGAACTTCCCGGAGAGCCGCGGCGTCGTTCTGGGGCTTCTCAAGGGCTTCGTCGGGCTCAGCGGAGCCATTATCACGCAGCTCTACCACGCCGTCTACGGCGACGACTCTAAGTCTCTGATTCTCCTCATTGGCTGGCTGCCGGCGGCGATATCCATCGCCTTCCTCCGAACAATCCGGATCATGAAGGTGATTCGACAGCCCAACGAGCTCAAGGTTTTCTACAGATTCCTATACATTTCACTGGGTCTTGCCGGGTTTCTCATGGTGATTATCATCGTTGAGAAAAGGGTTAACTTCACCCGGGCTGAGTACGGCGGCAGCGCCGCCGCGGTCCTCTTCTTGCTATTTCTCCCCCTCGCCGTCGTTATCAAAGAAGAATACGATATCTGGATGAGCAAGAGAGAAGCTATAAACGAACCCACCCAGTTAAAAATCGTAACCGAGAAACCAAATGGGGAAAATGGTTCTGCAGCCCCGCCGGGCATTCCGCCGCCGCCGCCGTCTTCCACCACCACCACCGGAGTAACAACAACCCAACTACCCACCTCACAAAAGGGCAGAGAATGCGACTCTTGCTTCCAGAACATATTCCGACCACCGGACAGAGGCGAAGACTACACAATCCTCCAAGCGCTGTTCAGCATCGACATGATAATCCTCTTCCTATCAACAATCTGTGGCGTCGGAGGAACACTCACCGCCATAGACAACCTGGGACAGATCGGAGCCTCCCTCGGATACCCAACTCGGAGCATTTCCACGTTCGTCTCCCTAGTCAGCATATGGAACTACCTCGGCCGTGTCGTCGCCGGATTTGCCTCGGAAATCCTCCTAACCAAATACAAATTCCCAAGGCCTCTGATGTTCACTGCCACCCTCGTCCTCTCCTGCCTCGGCCACCTCCTCATCGCCTTCAACGTCCCAAACGGCCTCTACGTTGCTTCCATCATCATAGGGTTCTGTTTCGGGGCTCAATGGCCGTTACTCTTCGCCATAATTTCAGAGATTTTTGGGCTGAAATACTACTCAACTCTCTACAATTTCGGTGGAGTGGCGAGCCCAATTGGATCGTACATTCTGAATGTGAGAGTCGCCGGACATTTGTACGATAGAGAGGCCGAGAGACAAATGAAGGCTTTGGGGATCACTAGGAAGCCCGGGGAGGACTTGAATTGTACGGGGGTTGACTGCTTCAAATTGGCTTTCATTATCATCACTGCTGTGACCGTGTTTGGTGCATTTGTTTCCGTCATTTTGGTCGTCCGGACGATGAAGTTCTACAAGAGTGATATTTACAAGAAGTTCCGAGAGGCGGCGGAGACCGAGATGGCGGTGGCTGGAAATGGCGCCCCGCCGGCGGAGACCAAAGCGCGGTGAAGAACGAAAATTATTGTTGAGTGAAGTAGCGGATAGATAGGTAAATTAACTAGAGTACAAACACTCGGAAGAAAAATAGATAAATATCATGTAGTCTTAGAATTTTGATTTTTTTATGTTTTGGTTGCAAGCTTTAAATTTCAATTAATAAAAAAAAATTAACAATCTTTAAAATTTATTAAAAATTTTTTATTTTCTTACATAAATTATGAGGTCATAACTTTATCAATTTTTACTCTCACACAATTCTTAATAATTTTTTTTCTCTTTTAAGTCTAAATGTACTCGGCATGGCGTGTATGTTTCTCTTCTTTTGCTTGAGGGCGAAACTGCCCCCATAGTTCCCGTAAATTACAAGTCCTTTTTTTTTTTTTGGTGGTAGTATTAAAGATAACAATATTAAATTGTGGCCACCACTGTCCCACAGTTGGACTAAAATGGTTTTGGAAGTCTCTGTCCATTTGTTTATGGATTCTCCGCCAATGGCGACTACACTGATTGAAAAGGACAAAATAATAATGCAATTTGACAATCAGTTTCAAAAAATAATGCAATTTGACAATGAAGATCACTGGCTTCCAGAAGGAAGGAAAATAAAAAAAAAAATTATTGTTGGGTGAAGTAACGGGTAGGTAAATTAAGTAGGGTGCAGACACTTGGAAGAGTATACAAAATAGATAAATATTATCTAGTCTTATAATTTTGATTTTTGATGTTTTGGCTGCAAGCTTTAAATTTCAATAAAAGGGTAATAAAAATTTTTAAAAATTATCAAATTTTTTCTTTTACTACACAAATTATAAGATTATAATTTTGTTAATTTTTATTAATTTTTTTAACTCTAATAAGACATTTAAAATAATAAAAAATAAGATAATTTAAAATAATTTGTAAGTTTATTATTTATATAATAAAGTAGAATATTTAGATAGGATTTTTGTGTAGGTGTCGAGTGGAGGCCAGGAGAGAGAAAGAGAAAAAAAAGGAGAGAGAGATATAACAATTCTAAGAAGAGGGGAGAGGAGAGGAAATGGGGCTGAGAGGCGCCACTGGGGCCAACAAAGATGGCATCTCTGTGAGAGAGAGAGAGATGACGGATGCTGAGGGACGGGGTTGGGTAGTGCTGGCGTTGGGATCCGCAAGAGTGTATTAATTATTACAAAGATGGGGGGTTTGGTCAAAGGATTTAATATAAAATTTAATTTAAAAATTATAAAAAATTTGATGAAAACATAATTTTTTACTTTTCTTATATATTAAATTTAAACAAATTCAATTAAATTTATTAATATTTTTTAAAATTCTCTTAAAATTAAATATATAAATTTTTATTTATATTTATAAATTTTTGTAAACTAGCAATAGGAACATGTTTATTAAATCTATTTATATTTTTTTGTTTTCAAAAAAATATAAATTTAAACAGAAAAACGTAATAAAAAATTTATTTTTACTCTATTTTTTCTATTGCAAACAATTTATCAATTTTAATACTTTACATCATATTAAAATAAATTATTTTATTTAAATATTATATTAAATTAAAATTATTTAATAAAAATAATTTATTTTAATTAAATTATATTAAAAATAATTAAATTATTTTAATTAAAAATAAAATTATTTTAATTTAATTATATTTATGTGACTTCAGGCACACAAAAATTTGTTAAGTGGCAGTGACATTTTTGGGCTGGGAAAAGGGGGAGAGGGATGGGTTACTGGGTGGACAAAGGGTTGCTGTTTTTTTTTTTTTTTTTTCTCTCTTTTTTAAAGCAAAATGAGATTAGGCGGATAAGTAATTGCTGACTGCATTTTATTTATTTTTTTTTTTTTTCAAAGCAAAAGGAGGTGCTAGGCAGCAGAAGGAGGTGATTTTTGTTAAGGGGTTGATGTTTTTAAAATGTCATTAGTTTTATAAATACTTATCTAATTAAATTTTTTTTTAAATTAAGTCTCTTAAATTAAAAATATAATTTAACGTATTTAAACTTTTCTATGATAATACCATTATAATAAATCGGCTCAAACGATTTGACGTGTGTCCTCTGTGGCATGACGCGATGGGCAAAAGACGGTTGCGGCTGCCATCTTTTTGGCAAGGCCTCAGACACCTTGGAGAAGGTAAGTGTACGAGTGGTCAAATTTTGAAATTTAAATTTTAAATCTTATACGTAAAATTATACAAATTATGTTTTTCTCCATTTTAAATAAATAAAGAACTAATTATTTTGTAAATAAATAGAGAATTACTTATTAATTGTCTTTGAGATCTTTTGATCATTAATAATCAACAAAGTCAAAAATAATCATGACCGTTAATTTTATGAAATTCAAATTTTATTATATTTTTTTACATTTAATTTTTTATATTTAAAATAAATAAAAATATTAATTATGTTTTTGATATTTTGTCAAACATCATTAAAGTTTTGTCACTTTTAGATCAACAACTATTAGTTCACGTGAAGTGAAACTCAAATTAATGAGTATGGATTAGCAATTTTACTATCCTAACTTTTTCTTTTTATACAACAATATAACCTATTGATTTAACATTTGTATATTTTTAACTGTTAGATTTTATTTTTTTAATTTTAAATTAATATTTTAAATTTTAAAATATTTGATAATATTTTTAATAAATAATAAAATTGTACACATTTATTAAATAACTAGATATTGTCCTGCCTAAAGGTACAGAAAATATAATTTGACCTACAAATAACTTAAATGTAAATTTATTTTATAAATTTATGTGAAAAAAGTGTAAAAATAACATGTATTTATCCATAAATATATTAGTCTTTTTTGATTAATAATTTTTATTTTTACAAACTTCAATTTTTTCATGTAAATTTATAAAATAAATTTATATTTGAGTTATTTGTAAATCAAATTATATTTTTGTGCCTTTAGGCACAAGTAATACCTCGTATATATATATAATGATGTATTTGTATTTTTTATAATATTTTATTTATTATATTTTACAATAAAACAATGTGATTTGATCCATATGAGGTGTTTCTACATGCGCATAAGCTCAAACCGTTAAGGAGTATTCGCGAAATCGACATCATATCACACAAATTTAATATATATTGAATAACTCATATTTATTTAAAAGGCTAAGTCATGTAAACAATAAGTCACTTAATTGTATATTAAGATTCAACTTATTTTTTATTTATCCGATATGAGACTCAACTTTTACACATGTTCTCAACAATCTCCCTTTTACATGTGAACCATACATTAGGCCTTACTTTGTCTCAATTTAATCCACTTAACTCCCTCTTGATCCATCATTTTTTTTTCTTTTTTTAATTTAGGCATAATCTAATTTAATACCTAACCCATAATACAGGGAAAAAAAAATTTTAACTCTACCCTTGCCAAGTCGCATTGTGTTGTCACATGAACAATGCAACAGTATTGATTTTTTTGTTATAACATAAAACACTAAATTCATTAACATTACATTTTATAATATCTCAAAACCCTAGCCCATCCAATGAAACTCGAACTCATAGTCAATTTTGTGGGTGAATACTTAGTTATCGCAGAGTCTCAATGCAACAATGTTGTTAAAGATAGGCAAAAGGCAAACAACTCCTTGTAGTTCAACGACAGTTACTTTTTTTTTTTTTTTTTTAATCCAAGGGTTCCTTAGGTTTTTCCTTTTCTTTTTTTTTTTTTTTTTTTTATGCTTAGCTAGAGTGTTTGAATCTCCTATTCCTCAATGTTTGTTACACTTAAACCCCTTCTATTAATTTTTTCCTTAACCTACAGTAAAATGACATAAATGCTATTAATAAGTTCAAACGGTTGAGAAAAGTTATTGTAATTAGCCTAATGTTTAAGTGAGGTTTTTCTAATTAGCCTAATTATACTATTTTACCCAAATAATTTAGTAAAATATATTTTATATTAATTTAATTATATTATATATTATAAATAATTTAAAAAATATATTTTATTTTAATTTAGTTAATTTATTCTAATTAATTTTATCATTAATTAACTTAATTAAATTATTAATTATTAATTAATATATTTTATTAAGTATTACATAATTAGATAAATATATTCTACTGAATTATGAAATTAATTAAATTGCTAATTATTAAATAATATATTTTATTAGTTATTAATTAATTTAATTAATTACAATTAATTTATTTATTTAACAAATTTATTTGATTAAATTAATTAATTAATAATTTAGTTATGCTATATATTAGAAATAATTTTATTTTAATAAAATAGTTAAATAAAATAAATAATTTTAATATGATAAAAAATGGATAAGATGTTAAATTTTAAAAAAATATTTGTACTAGAAAAATGATAGTAAAACATTTTTTTTTTTTACTTTTTCTGTGTAAGTTGTCATTTTTTTTAAAATAAAAAATTAATAAATATGTTTTTATGTATTTATATTTAATTTTTAGATTTGCTTGAATAGGGTTTTTATAGTTTCCGGCGATAGACCTACCAAGTGAATTGTTATATAATATATGAAAAAATAATAAAAAATATTAATAAAAATGATGTAAAAAGATTGTAGACATATTATCTTAAAATATTTAAATTATCAAAATATTTTATAATTTTAAAATTATCTAGACTAAGACTAACTTAGCCATTTTAAGTTCTTTAACGTATTAATTCAAAAATCAGTTCAAATAAATCTGAAAATTAAAAATAAATACATAAAAACATATTTATTAATTTTTTATATTTTTAAAAAAAGAAAACTAAGGAAAAAAAGTAAAAAAAATACTTTTACTGTCATTTTTCTTACATAAATATTTTTTTAATTTTAGCACTTATCCATTTTTGCAATATCATATTAAAATCATTTATTTTATTTAACTATTTTACTAAATATAAATATTTTTAATAATAATATAACTAAATTATTAATTAGTTAATTAACTAAATTATAATATGTTAAATAAAATTAATTAATTGTAATTAATTAAATTAATTAGTAATAATAAAATATATTATTTAATAATTAGTAATTTAATTAATTTCATAATTTAATAGAATATATTTATATAATTAATTAATAATTAGTAAAATATATCAATTAATAAATAATAATTTAATTAAGTTAATTAATGATAAATTAATTAAAATAAATTAACTAAATTAATATAAAATATATTTTATTAAATTATTTATAATATATAATATAATTAAATTAATATGAAATGTATTTTACTAAATTATTTGGGTAAAATAATATAATGAGGCTAATTACAAAAATCGCTCCTCAATATTAGGCTAATTACAAGAGCTTTTCTCAACTATTTGAACTTATTGTGAGTATTTATGTCATTTTATTGTAGCATCCTAACGGCGTTAGGGAAAAAAAATTAACTGAGGGGGTCTAAGTGTGACAAACATTAAGGAATAGGGAAGGTAAGTGTAAGATTCAAATGATTGAGGAAGATCCCTGTAATTTGCCTAATGTTTAGGGGTCTAAGTATAATTTATCCAATACATTTTGAGTTTGATTAAATTACTGACATGGTGATAGCTGACAGGACACGGTTAGTGTAAGGTGGGCGGGTTGGGCCTAAAAAATAATCTGGGCTTGATTTAATAGTAGGGTCGTCTCTGAAAATATATTTTAATTTTAAATTGTATTTTTAAATAAAAATAATTTTAACAATTATAAAAGGTAAATAATTTAATACTATAACAAGCTTAGCCCTCGATGACCCTCGCATCCTACTCGAGCTCGTGAAATTTTGTCTTTAGACTTTTTCTTCTTTTACTGTAACTCTTTTTATTTATTTATTTATTTATTATTATTATTTTTGGTAAGTATTTATTTATTATTATTATTGTTGTTATTGTATATATCCAAAATCCGTCTTAAAACTGTGGATAGGAATTTATGAAAACAAATTAAAGATTAATTGAGAGCTTCGTTGAATTATTCTTTTATTGTAACTCTTTTTATTTATTTATTTATTTATTTTTTATTATTATTATTATTATTGTATATATCCAAAATCCATCTTAGAATTGTGGATAGGAATTTATGAAAACAAATTAAAGATTAATTGAGAGCTTCGTTGAATAATTCGGAGCAATTTTGTTTCAAGTTCGCGTAAGGTTTTGAAAGAATTCGAGACTTTTTTTTTTTCTATGAAGGGTCAGATAGTATTCTAGTTGGTTATAATGCATCAAAGAGCAGAGCAAGTGTATTGATAGAATACACAAGAGGAGTCGTAAAGTATTTTTAGTTAATTTTTTGTAATCAAAGTTTATATGATGGAGTTTTGAGTGGGGGTGTTCAAGATATTAATATCCCTAATCAAACTTTAAGAAATAATGTTTTGTAAAAATAGTTTGAACCTAATATTTGTAACTTATTCTGAAATTGCTACACAATCCAGCTTGGGTTATAATAATCCGTATTCAATTTACCCATATCTAATCTGCCTTTTAAATGAATGAGTTTAGGTTATACCTATTTAGCTTCCAACCCATTTAAACCCATCACTAACCCGTCCATTTTGTCACCCTAAATCTAGCTTGTGTTTGGCCCACATGTCTCTAATCTTATGCAGCCTAGTGAGTCACTAACAGCCCAATCCAGCTGGCATTTCTTAGCCCGCTTGCCGGGGCGAGTATGACCGGTACGATGTGGACCGGACTACGGTCAGTTGGGAAACTTTGGCTGTTAGATTTTATTAAAAGAAATCCAACGGCTTCCATTAACTTTAGTTTTTTTTTTTTCTTTCCCTTTCTCTTTCGCTTATTTTCATCGATCTCCTCTTATTCCAAATTTTGTTAACATTTAAAATTATTTTTTTAAATTATGATTTATTATTAATATAAATTTGAATAGTTTTTTTAAATAAAAATAAAAAATAATAAACTAGTAACTAAAAAACAAAGAAAATATATAATAAATTTGGTTCTTATCAAGCGAATCGCATACAAGTGAATTTTATTTTTAATATCACATTTTTAATGTGAACTCTCATGTATGATTAAATTAATAAAATATTTAATTTTATTAATGTTTAACAAATTAATTAAATTTAATAAAATAAATGTCATATTTATTAGACTAAATTAAATAGTAATTTTATTATTAATTCAATTGGTAAAATTTTGGATTTGTTCTTTAGTGGTCACTAGTTCGAGTTTTCTCAAGATCAATGGAAGATTTATCCAATTGCTAACTTCATGTTCCCAGGTATCAATCGAGTAGCGCTCAAGTTAACCTGAACATCCTAAATTTTAAAAAAAAAATAATTAGGAAAATTTGACTCTTTTACACAAATTATGATGCGTCTCATGCATAAGAATAATAATGCAATCATACGTGCTTCGCTTTAGCAAATAATTTGATTTAACACATTCCTAACAAACAAAATAGTTTTACTTAAGATGACACTGACAGTAGTATAAATTAAGTTTAAAATTTTTTAATTTAAAATATGTTTAATTGTTAAATTTGTTTAATGGATAAGATCTTTTTTTTTTTCTAGTTTGGCTATTTTTTCAGTCATTTTATATAGAAGTGTACTCTCTCACTCCTTTTATATCTTTCTAAAAAGTTTTTAAATTGATATTTTTGAAAATATGATACTTCACATAATAAAAAAGCTCAATAATTTAAATTTTGAATGTTTTCACCCTAATTTATTCAGTGGCCAAGATGATTTCTTTTCCTTTCCTTTTTAATTGTCTTTTCTATTATTTTTCCCATAAATATATACTCTCGCTCTTTTTATATTTTTCTGAACTTTTTTTTTTATAAAAGTTTTAAATTAATATTTTTTCAAAATGTGATAATATTTGTAATAAATAATAAAATTTCACACATTTATTAAATACGATAGATATATATTACACAAAGTCAACTAAGATTTTTTTATTTTTAAAAAATGATATTTAGACTTTAATTTTCTTTAAAGATCTCTTAAAAATTAACATTTAAATTAAAAATTAAATTTTGTTGTAAAACTTAAATTTTTAAATATATATACTTTTATACTTTTTGTATCATTTATATACTAAAAAAATATTTAAAATTTAAAATTTAAAATATTTTCAACCATTGAATTTGTCTAGTACTTAAGATTACTTCTTTTTTTCTCCACTTTGGTTATCTTTTTTATCATTTCACATATAAACACACTTTCTTACTATTCTCAAAATTTTTTGACCTAATTTTATAAAAAAATTTAAATTAACATTATAAAATTGAGAAAACTAAATGATGAAAGATAAATAATATCATGAAATAATGTATGAGATTAGGTATAACATTGATTTAATTTTTTTATGTAAAATTATTTTGTTGATATTTGATTGGTGAGATATATGAGAAGGGATATGATTTGACAAGAAATATGATAGAAAAATAATTTTGAATCTTTAGATTTTAGAGGGAATCAAATCCGAGAGTGGGATAGCGTATTTTTAATCTCACATTTTGAGGGATTGGTAAACAGAAGCGATTGCTAATTATCTCTATTTTTTTAGTTATCAAAAAAGTGTTTAACAAATCTAATCTCGAGTCCCACATCTCCCAAACAAAAACAGCCTAAAAACACGTTACACGGTTATTTAGAGCTCTAGAAGACTCAACAAATCTCCATAATTATCTCAGAATTTAAAATTTTTCACTTACTATACGAATTACGAGACTACAACTTTTACTAATGTATACTAACTTTTTTTGTTGCAAACACCTAACCCTTGCATGAGCATGTCATACTAGTTTTGTTCAAAAATTTCATCTAATGATTCATATATTTTCACAAAAAATTATTATGACAAACAAACATATTAATAATACTATATTTATATATTACACTTAAACATATCAAACATTCAATTGTGTTATTTTAAAATGCTACGACAAATGTAAAATTTATCAAGAAAGAAAAATGGGATGAAACTATTAATGTCTTTCCTAAATTGGATCAAGTGAGCTCAAATGTTTTTCGATTTTTATTTCCTTTGTTTCTTGCTTTATGAAGACCAACTATGGACCTTTTGGCTTTTGTCACATATGATTCATAATTATTATATAAATTAAAAAGAGTTATAGTTGAAAGAGCATGGCAAAGAAATGTTAATGGTAGCCAGAAATGTAGGAGTTAGAAGTTCCAATTAAGAGCTTTAGGAAAGGGCTTTAGCTATGTTTGATTTGAGGAATTAGATAGCGCGGTATAAATAATATTATGAAATAATATATAAGATGAAATTTGTATGTGAGATTATTTTTTTAGTGTTTGATTGATGGGATATAAAATATGATAAAAAATGTGATTTGATATAAGATATGATAGGAATAATTTTGAACCTTTAGATTTTGGCGGAAAGCAAATCCAGAGTGGGCGATATGTAATACTACCATCTCATAATATTATTTATTCCCTATTTTAGAGATAAGCATTGTAGTTCAGAATTTTAATACTACAAACCAAACACAATACTAAAGTTAAATAATTTGGTAAAAAATAGTCCAATTCTCCAAAGTAATCCAGTAAACAAACACAGTCCTTAGGTTTGTTTTGGAGTTTTCATAAATAAAAACAAAGAGAGCAAGGTTGGTTGTGAGTAAGTTTTTTTTCGAATTGCTTGAGCTTAACTTTTTTTCAAACTGTTTGAGCTTAGCTTGAGTTCAGTTCATGATCAAATTAAGCTTGAATCGAACTTGATTTTTGGCTTGTTAAGAATCAAGTTCAAGCTCAAACTTAAAAAAACTTGACTTTTAATATCGCAAGATAACTTGATGAAATAATATATATTTAATAACATTTTTATATTTTTAATAATATCTTGATAATATTTTATTTATTATATTTTAGACCAAAATTACATCATTTTAATTTAATCGAACTATTTGTGTGCGGATCTCGAATCGAAATTCTTCTTTATCAAATTAAGCTTGAGCCAATATAAAAGCTCGAGATTAGCTGAATAAACTCAGCTTGACTTGAATCTACACCTAAAATAGACCAAATTGTGGGAGTTGATTTGATAGGGTGAATTATCCTTCTTAGGTTGTAATTATTTTGACATATAATGGATTTGCTCTAATGGAGTGCGGAAGTAGACAAATCGAATAATTGAGCATATAGACTGCGATTTTTTTATTTAATCTAAGAGTATTAAAAAAATAACACAATTTTGTTAAAGATAAAACTTTCTTTAATAATTTTTTTATTTATTAAAGTCTCTTCTGTTAAAAAGCCTTGCAACACATTAAATATAAAAAGTCAAATTAAAATTAGAAAATAGAATAAAGTAAATTTTAGGAAACATGACAACTACCAAAATTGAAAATTTCTTGACTTTATTATCAAGTTATAATATTCTAAAAACATATTTTGAAATATAGTAAATAGTCTAAAACTAGTTCTAAATAAATGAAAAGTATTTTTTGACAAGTACTAAAAACCAAGATAGGAAACTTTCATAATAGAGTCTTATTACCATATTCACTGCATCATTTTTCATGTGTTTGAAAAAATTCATCCTCAAATTTAGGCTTTTACTCTTCATTAAATATTTTTTTTTTTTTTTTGCATGAAGATATCATTAAACCACAGAGGAAAATAAATTTTCACCAAACTATTAACTAAAATCTTCAAAATTTTCTTCAATTACACAATTGATGAATCTTCATAAAATCCATTTATAAGTGGCTCGTTATAATAAGAGGATATCTTGATTAATTGTTTTCTATAAACACTTTAAATTTCAAAAATGTTTTCTTCAACTGATAAAACTTTCCTTTGCAACTATTCATTCTTAAATTGACCTTCATTATTTAAATCCATAAAAGTAGAAATTTGGTAATATATCATCATTACATTCAACAAATATTGGAGGTGAATTCTAATATACTTGAGATTCAAGACCTTCAGCATAATCTTTTGAAACTTCAATTGCAAAGGGTTATTTGTAAATTGATTGTTTACTCCAATCAACAATTCAATTGGAAATCATTGATGTGAATGGAACCTCCTTTTAAGGAAGTTATTTATATAAATATTTAGATTCTTTTTACGAATACTCTTCACTCTATAAAATTTGAGCTAAGGATAAGTTGTGAGGTTGAGGTTGATCTTTGACAACAAAAGTAGAAAACTATTGGGTCAAGGATTCAACAATATATTCCAACCGTTAGAAACACTTCTCTTATCGCATCTTTTATGCGACTTCATCGCTTTTAGAAACCTATTAAATAGCGACAACTCGTAGACTATTTTCACGACCCTTTTTGGTATCTTGTAATGTCATGAGCTCTGATATCAATTGATGTAGGGTAGAAGCTAACAAAAATGAATAATTGAGTAGCTGGACTGTGATTTATCTATTTATTTTTAAAATACTTAAAAAAATAATACTAATTTTTGTATAGAAAGCTTTTCTAACAAAGTTTTATTAATACTTAAGTCTTCCTTATCTTGAAGGATTACAATTTATTAAATAGAAAAAGTCAAATTAAAATTAGGAAACAAAATAACATGAAATTTAAAAAACAGGACAACTATCAAAATTGAAAAATCACAAATTTTACTACCAAAATATAATATTCTAAAAACATATTTTGAAATATAATAAACATTTTAAAACTAATTCTAAATAAATGAAAAATATTTGTCAAATAATATTTTTTGATAGATACCCTAAATCAAAATAGGAAAATTCCATAATATAATTTTATTATCATCTTTGCCCTGCATCAGGTTCTCGTTGTAGACGTAAGTTGTAATCGAACCAAGTTAAATATTGTGTTCTCGCTTGATTTATTTTCTCGGGTTATTTTTTGATCCCAAAAGAAATTATTCATTCTAGTTTTTTTATGATTTTTTAAATGTCTATTTTATTTTATTAATAAAATTATAAATATAAGTCAATAAAATTAAACATCTTTTATTTTTTCCTTTGTAACCAACCATTAAGACTTTGTTTGGTTTACTATAAACATCTAAAATTTATTCTTTTTTTATTTTACTACATAAATTATGAACTAATAATTTATTTCACTTTTATCTCACTTTATCTTATTTTTTATCATTTTAAGCAAATCTTAAATTTAAGGTGTAAAAAGTAAAAATAAATATAAAACTGTGAAGGTTGATATGTTATTAAAAAAGGTTGAGGGACTTCATTGCAAACAAGTGGTTTGGATTCCACCTCGATAATTGACGTGTAACGTGCCAGTGGTTCAGTAGAAAATTACTCTCTCTCTCTTTTTTCCCCTTCTCTCCTCTCTAGTCTCCTATCGATCGTAGTTCCGTTACACTGCCTTTACCATCGCAGCTGATGATGGTGTCTGGCAAGGGTAAAGAAGTCGTCGGAGGGAACTCGTCGGGCAAGAGAAAGTTCGAAGACAGCGATGAGAGCGGCCGTCGGCGGAAGAGGAAAAACCGCGGCGTTCTTCAGTTCTTTGATGACGCGGCGTACGAGGTGGATGAGGACGAGGGAGGCATCGACAGCGATTTCGATGATGGTATAAGGAAAATGCGAAAAGTTTTTTTTTCATTGCGTGTGTTCCGGCTCTGTGTTTCGGATATCTTTTTTTGCATGTGTGTTTTTAGGGTTTATAGGTTTGTTGGTTGTTAAATTTTGCTGTAATTTTAAAGGAATTGAGGTGTTTTTGCGTCGATTTGTGCTTGTATGAGTGTGTCTTTGGTTGGAGGACGTTGAATCTGTGTGGCTCGTGTTTTGTATATAGTCTTTTCGTTTGGCATGTGTTGTGTTTCTATGGTTTGAATGTTTGTTCTATTTTTCTGCAATTTTGAAGGAATTAGGGTTTGTTTGTTTCAATTGGGGGTTTGTTGTTGGTTTCATGGGGGGTTTGAGAGAAATGCGTGGTGGATTTGTGTTTCTGTGAGTCTATTTTTGGTTGGAGAATGTTAAATCTGTGTATGTGGGTTATTGTATGAATTTAGGGTTTAATGTTGGTGGTGGTGGTGGTGGGTTGGTAGCGGGGATAAGGATCCATTTGATTTTGGGGGAGGTTTGCTCTGTGGCTTGTGTGAATTCAGAGAGGAATGTCGTTTGAGTTTGTTTTTGTAATGCATGTATTTTTCTCTTTTCTCTTGGATAGGGCTGGTGGAGGGGGTTGGTTTAGGGCCTGTTTGGTATTTGATTGGGCAAAGTGTTCTCAAAACGGGACATTGATGTATGATTTCTTGAAGTTGCTGAATGCACTTTTCCTTGTTTATTTGTTTATTATATTTATTTAATATTTGGATATACAATGTACAAACTACCAATAGGCTCACGACACTAGATTACTAGCTTGATAGCCTCGTTGAGAATAAACTTTAGTTTTACTTTATAATCTAGCTTGCCATCATGTATTCTCCCAGTGTGGTCTAGTTTTTCGTTTTGCACTGCCCATTCCGATAACCTTTTGATGTGCTCTTTTCCTAGTTTTTTTTTTTTTGGGGGGGGGGTTCTGTTTACTGAAGAGGGAAATGCCTTGATGAGTACTTTGTAATAAACTAAATGCATTCCTAACTTATAAGAGGTTTTAGATCTTATTTACTAGAACTAAAAGAAAGCAGCATAATTGAAGAAACACTTGTGGGTCCATTTTTTGTGATGTTTAAAAACTGGTATTTACACGTTACACGAATACAATTAAACAATATATGGATTCTATATGTTATATTGTTCAAAGTTCACATTTTTGGGTTGTTTGATAAGCCATTTAGGCAGCACATTTATGCACTCATCTGTTTTACGGGTGTGATGTATTCACACTTCATATGTCCGTTTGTTTTTTAGTGTAAATACCTGCAGAAGATTAATTAGTATCATGCAATGCAATCAAATGATTCTATTGAAAGAATGAAATGTTTGTTCTTGTCTTTTTTGTACAGTTGGTTGGTTGGGATATAGAGCCGGATTTAAATTCCTTTTTGTCTTGTTGAGAGAATGTTAGTACAGGATTGGGGAGGGGTTCTTTTGTTTTTCCTGGCATTTCCTTAATGCCTTTCATTAATATAATTCTTTTTACCCATAAAAAAAATATAATCAATCTATTCTTGAAGTTGAACGATAATTTTTTCTTGAACAATTATTCCACTTTGTGATTCTTTAATATGAAAAGACTGACCAGGAAAGTAATAATATTTTTTAGAGCTTTTTATTCTGAATATTACACTGACCTTGCTTCTTTCGTTTTCATAGTACAGTTGGTAGTTAAACTATTTGATCTTTTTTTCCTATTTTATTCTTAAGTTTGTAAACACGGTGTCCTGAACTTGCTGGTTTAGACAATCAGTTGATGAGATGAAATTTTGCTTCCCTGCAATAAAGAGGTCTTACGTTTATTTGCACTTATATTCATTAGTGATCGCATTTTTCTTTTCCTTCAATGAAAACAGACTTTCTGGAAGATGAATTTAAAACACAGGCTCAAGTCATAAATGAACCTGGAAAAGCCCATCACCTTCCATTTTTTCCTAAAGAGGAGGAGCTTAGTGGGGAAGAATTGGAAGAAATGCTGGAAGAGCGATATAGACCGGGCTCCAGTTTTGTTACTTATGCAGAAGATGTAAAAATGTCTAGAAAGTTGATGGAAGGAATTCCAGTCATTCCTCCTTCCATCGAGCCAACCATATGGAAAGTCAAATGCATGGTATGGTCTATTTTCAACAATTCTACTATTTTTCACTAGGACAGCTTTTCAGGGCTTCTCTTTCCCCTCCTCTTTTGTACTTCTTCTCTCTGATAAACCTATCCCATGCAGGTTGGACGTGAGAGGCATTCTGCTTTTTGCCTAATGCAGAAGTATGTGGACTTGCACTCTCTTGGAACTAAGCTGCAGATAATTTCTGCGTTTGCGATTGAGCATGTCAAAGGTTTTATTTATATTGAAGCTGAAAAGCAATTTGATATTAATGAGGTACATTATTCTTCTTGTTCATTTTGATACTAAGAAAGTGACTGCTTTCTTGCTGCTGTACCTTGTATTATTGTTTTCTGATGATAACATAGTTGGCAAAGTAATATGGAAACATTTTATTTAAATATAGGCATGTAGAGGGCATTATTCTTCTTGTTCATTTTGATATTAAGAAAGTGAATGCTTTCTTGCTGCTGTACCTTGTATTATTGTTTTTTGGTGATAATGTAGTTGGCAAATTAATATGGAAACCTTTTATTTAAATATAGGCTTGTAGAGGGCTTTGTACTATATACTCGAGTCGAGTGGCACCTGTCCCAAAGAATGAAGTTTCTCATTTACTCTCTGTGCGAAGCAAGTACAATGAAATTTCAGTTGGCGCATGGGCCCGCATAAAGAATGGGAAATATAAAGGGGATGTGGCACAGGTATTATGGGTTACTGTTTTTCAGATCTATTTTAACATTTGTTTTAATTCTTTCCTTTTCTTTTTAATTTTTTTTGATGGACTTAAGTATTCTGTAGATGATTTTCTTGATTCTATGTACTCTTTCAATCTTGTTTCTGTAGGTTGTGGCTGTGAATGATGCTCGGAGAAAAGCTACAGTAAAATTGATCCCCAGAATTGACATACAAGCCATGGCTGAAAAATTTGTAATAATATTGTCTTATCTCATATAAGCTTTATCTGTACTAATGTAGAAATTCAGCATTGCAATTTGGCGAAGCCCACCTAGGCTTTTGCCCTTTCTAAATTGCCCCGTAATCAAACAATTAAAAAAATCCACTTGTATTTGAGACTCTCACACACTTTGCATTTATTAAAATTATCTTACACTCCTCTTTGATTTAAACCCCACACACTCCGCTTTTATTGAAGCACTCCCTTGTGTTAGAGGATTTCAACTTTTCACTTTATACATTTGTCCTAGCTTATTTGCCACACATGCATGGGCTCACCTCTAGGTATATATATGTGTATTTTTCTTTTACTTTATCTGGTGTCAGGGATTGCCTATGATATACGTCATTTATTTATTTATTTATCTTTTTGGGGAAAAAATTACTCTTTGACCAACAAAAGTGTAGAAGTAAACATTGCACCCTTTGGTGAAACTTAATTTGCATATCATTATACATATCATACTGATACCCAATGTTTCTCAACTGTTTGTTACTTGCGTTTGCATCTGCAGTCTGGGCTACATGTATCCCGCCACAGTAGTATGGGATATTGGTATGGTGTATATATGTACATTGGGTTCCCTTCTTCTAACAGTTAGCTTTTAGGGGCGAGTTTTCCTAAGGTTTATAATAAATGATATTAGAGCATACACCATGTCTTTAATCTGTTATGGTGTTGGGGGTGTAGTGTTCACATGGGACTATAGAGCAAAGTTGAGGGGAGTGATGCTGGCATTGCGTCGGAGACAGCAGTGCAAAGTCTGTTTGTGTGGGTGCAAGACTACGGAGTGTCGTGGAATGTTACAATCCTATGAGCATCTAGTATGGGTTATGTGTATCCCACATTAGTAGTATGGGATGTTGGTATGGTTATATTCCTTTGGTTTCCTTCTCCTACCAACTATATTTTAAGGGTGAGTTCTCCTAGGGAATACAACAATATTTTGCATAATTTCTTTTGTTTTTGTTTGAGGAGGAATATAACACTCTTGCGTAATTTGTTTGTTTTTGTTTGAGGTTCTGTATTCTATTGACTTTTTAAAACTAGTCTTCTTTTTAGGTTTTTTACCTTCCTCCTTTATGTGATGCTAGAATTGGGGCTGCACAGAACAATAAAAAAATACAATTGTACATGGTGGAAGCTGTGAAGATTACCTCCCCCCCCCCCCCAAAAAAAAAAGGGAAGCTGTGAAGATGTTTAGTTCATGAGAAAGTTTTGATAAATGTGGTGTGTTCTAAATATATAATTTTCAAATTCTAGTTTTGCATAGGTATCTTTTTCTTTGTTTTGAAAACAGAGTTGACGTTTAATTTCATTATTTGACTGTCTGTTTTTGCAATAGTGAAATTCTGGCGGGGCTTACCGAATTCACTGCTGAGTTATATGTGATATTAAAGATACAATACTTAGAATTTACTAGAGGTGACGAAGAACTAAAGAATCTTGCAAAGAAACTGCCATGGGTACTTTCAACTGTAAGAGTTTGGTCCCCACAAAAACATTTCCTGGCAAATTAGTTATTTTGTGTTCTCCTTACAAACTTAGGGAAGCAACCTAAGTTTATGACCAATTCAAGTTAATTCAATGATTTTCTCTCCCGCCCTCTCTATTTTCCTTGCACTGGAAGACTGCAAAGGTTTTGTGCATTTTTTTTGGGGGGGGGGTAACTTTATTAGTAAAATAATTTACCGCAACTTGCATGCATGCAAAGAACTTCAAGAGAATCCAGTGGGAATGTGCTAGCCTTATCCACCTTAAAATAAAATAAAGCATGCTCCATACATTGCAAGTTTATACTCTTTTTTTCATTTCCCATTCATTCAAAGGAATGATGATCGTGGTCCTTCCAAAGACACTCGAACACAAAGAGGCCATGTTCAAGGCTCCTCTCAGCAACCTGTACACCATGACGTAAACAACTCCTTCCCCAATTTTGCATAGTCCATAAAACCTCAAAACATTTAGAGAACCACACCCTGCAACTCCTTCACCAAAACAATGCAATAATAGGTGGTACTGTCTTCCTGTCCTTCAACATGCAACACAAATCAAGTACGAAGTTTTTCTGAAGGCCAGCTGCAGTGGAGCATTTATTCACCACACTTCTTTTCAGGGGAAAGCAGCGTTCCCTTTCCTTCTAAGCATTGGTGAGATGTTATGACAATGAAGTACTCAAAACTCAAGGCTCCATCTTGGCATCTCCTATGCATACTTGAATATTGCACTCATACAATGTACATAAGAATTCCAACTCCTTGATCTCCAATCATGGACTTCCCCATGACTTCTAAGGCACTGTGTATATCAGCCGTGTAGAATTATGTTGGTCATGTTCATTATGCTTAATAATTTGTCTTGATTTTAAGTAAAAAGTTACTGTTTATCTAGTTTTTCTAATATGTCCTTACATATGTTTGCATGCATGTGCGCGCACAACTGTCAGTCTGTTTGGGTAGTTCTTGGAGATGAGTTCTCTGCGATGCATGATTCAAAATTTTTTATGTTGTTACAGATTTTATTGTGACAAAAAAGGGACTGAAACTGCAAAGTGTTTCATTTTTTTCTGCTCAGTTTTCTGAAGTCTTTGAGGACAGCCATGATACAGTTTTTTGACTTCTTTTCTTTTCCTTTTATTATTATTTATTATTATTTAATTTTTTTTAAACTTTGACAACACAGAACTATTCATGGAGGCTGGCAAATGCCCATTGTGGTCCCATTATTGCCACTGCGGGCAATAAGCTAGAGCCTAATTATTTCATTATATACATGAGACTTGTTTCTTACCTTTGTACAGGGTGGAGGATTTCCTTCCAAGAAGACTGCAGTCTAAGTATTTCATTAGATACATGAGACTTGTTTCTTACTTTTGTACAGGGTGGAGGACTTCGTTCCAAGAAGACTGCTACTCCAGCACCAAGATTGATCAGCTCTACCGAGCTTGAGTAATATGCACGCTCTGATTTTTATGAGTGAGTTTGGAATGTCGCTGCTAGTGTTATATTTGTTTGCATGACATTTGTGTAGGGAGTTCCGGCCTCTTATTCAATATAGGCGAGACCGTGATACTGGCCAAGCTTTTGAGGTTCTTGATGGGAATCAGCTCAAAGACGGTTATTTATACAAAAAAGTATCAATCGATTCACTAAGCTTCTCAGGTGTGACACCTTCTGAAGATGAGCTCCTTAAGTTCGAGCCTTCTAAGAAAGAGGAATCTGATTGCCAAGAGTGGCTTACCCAGCTCTATGGTGAGCAGAAGAAGAAACACATTGTAAGGAATGAAAAAGGTGGTGGTGGAAAAGGGGAGGGCTCATCAAGCTCTGGCATGGCAAGTAGTTTTGAAGTCCATGATCTTGTGCTTTTTGGGTAAGTCTTGGTTGTACTCTTTTATCAGTTGTCTTGTATCAAACAGGCATATTAATGCAGTTTTTTTTTTTTTTTTTTAATTTTATTTTCCCATTGCAGTCGGAAGGATTTTGGTGTCGTTGTAGGCACAGAGAAAGATGATTATTTCAAGGTATATAATGTAAGTTCTGTTCTTCATCCCACTTTTTGTCAGCTCTTACATATTATGATTTGTTCCAGATTTTAAAAGAGGGTTCAGAAGGACCAGCAGTGGTGACTGTTGAACTGCATCAGTTGAAGAATGGGTCTTTTGATAAGAAATTCACTGCACTAGATCATCAAAAAAAGATTATATCTATTAACGACACTGTTAGGGTTGTGGAAGGTCCATTACAGGTTTGAAGGAATTTTTTGACTTGGAGTTTGAACTCTCTTAATTTAGTTTATTGGAAATAATTAACATGTATTACTCTTCTTTGCCAATGCAGGGTCGGCAAGGGATTGTTAAACAAATTTATAGAGGAATTGTCTTTTTGCATGATGAAAATGAGCAGGAAAATAGTGGTTATAGCTGTTGTAAATCTCAGATTTGCGAGAAGATTAAACTTTTTGATGGTTCATGTAAAGGAAAGGTTAGTTGTCTTTTTACTTGAAGTAGAAGTATGATTCCTTTCTTCCCCTTATGTTTTTTTTGGGTAAATATTCTTCCCCTTATGTTTTCTTTCTGATTTATAATTTTATTTTAATCAGGGCGGTGAATTGGGGTCCACAGGCTTTGAAGATTTCTCGTCATCTCCTAAATCCCCTCTGTCACCTAAAAATGGGTGGCAAGCAAGAGAAAATAGCAGCAATTGTATGTTTACGAGTTTTTTATGCCTTAATGCACAAGCTGGCAGTTAACTTATCCATATTTATGTACACAAACAGCAGTTTGAGATACTAACATCCTTTCTTCCTACAAAACTATTTTTATGTTTGCAGTCAACCGAGAGGGCAATGATGGAATGTTCTCTGTTGGTCAATCATTGAGAATTAGAGTGGGTCCTCTGAAAGGATATTTGTGTCGCGTTTTGGCCATACGTCGATCTGATATCACTGTAAAGCTTGATTCTCAACAGAAAATTCTTACAGGTTTGGTAATGGTTGCCTAGACTTGGTTCTATTTTGGGGGTAGCAACAATAACAGTGGTAATTTTTCTTATATGTTTTTTCTACAGTTAAATGTGAACATCTTGCTGAGGTACGAGGGAAGAGTTCTGCCGTTTCCTTCGGGTATCATTTGCTCTATTCATTTTGATCTGCGTGTTTTTAGATTAAGGTTTGCGACAGTCTCTTGATATCATTTTGATGTGTTGCTGCTACTTTTGAAGTGATGATGCAGAGTCTGGAAAACCATTTGATCTGCTTGGAACTCAAGACTGCTCCACAGGTAGGATCTATGTGGTTCAGAGTAGGGAATACTGTTATTTTCAACTGTGACCATATTTTCTGGCATAAATTTTCTTTTTTTGTGTTAGTATATCCATTTACAACTCACCATAACATGGAAACTTAGTTTATAACTTGAAAGTTACTGTTCCTAGATTGTGTTTTCTTCTACTTTGTGATATTGCAGCCTCTTACCAGAAGTCATGGTGTTCAATACCTTTCTGTTAGTAAATATATGCTGTCTAGTATTGTATGCTCTCTCTCTCCCTCTGAGGGGTGTTATATGTTGCTGTAACTCATAAGATTTGGTCATACATTTTCAAGATTGGATGGCGGGAGCAGGAACATCAACAGAGGGTGATACATGGGGTGCAGGAGGGCTGTCTACTGAAAGGTCAAAATGATTTTCTATTTTTGCTGAACCTTCTCATCTTTTGTTCTCATATTATGTTATAGGTTCTTAATAGAATTTTGGGGGAAACTTTGAACGTTTTGTGTCAACTTTCTGCATTTTAATTCTGATGGTTCTGCACTTTTCGAATTGAGTATCCTGATTTGATTATTTATAGCTTGCTGTCTGACAGCAGACATCTTCTAAAGAAAAATAAACCTAAGTACTTCTTGACTTTATATATCATATTTTATAAAATAATTGAATTTATAAATTGGATTTGGCAATTGTGAAATAAGTTGTTTTTTCATTATCAAGGTGTATATATTTAGTGTACTTTAGTTTGTTAGTAATAAATTTCATCGCGCTCAATTTACAAATATTAAGCACATTTAGCTTTTTGTCAGTAATATATTTATTAATTTTCTTAATGGTGTTTGTATGGAGCTTTCTACGCTGAAAGACTTAGTGTTTCATCACATAATTTCTTCCAGTAGGATAGTCCTAATTGATGGTTTGAATAGATTGTTAAGAATGCCCTCTTCCATCTGTTTAAAATTTGTTTTCTTTATAGTTCGAGCATTCTGGTGCAGTGATTTAGAGGTGATAATCATTGTTAAGATGAGAGATGGATATCTTCTCAGGGCAGAAGCAAATTTTCTGCATAAATAATTGGAGGGGGTTATTTTTGGCTCCACCTTAGCTAGGGAGGGTTCATGTGTATCTTGGTTTAATGCATATGATACATGTCAGGCATGCACACTGTGTTTTTTTATTCTTCTATCTGTTAATTAAATAGAAAGAGAAATTTGAAACTAGTAGAAAAGTGAACAATTGCATAGTTGTGGATGGTTTTAGGTAATTGAAGAATTTTGAACAACCTGAACAACTGCATTAATTATGTAATGTGGATAATGGGTGGTCAAGGGTTAATTAAAGAAAATTGAAAATTGATGGGTTTAGAGTAGGGACACACCAACCTGAAATTCAACCCTATAATATAAATTACATTCAATCTAATATTGGGAACTAAAACTATGTAATTTAAGAAGTCATTTGATATATATGACTATTTTGGACCACAATCTATTGTATGAATTGTATATTACTGGCATGTCATTCTTTGTTGTCTGAGTGTCATTCTTTGTTATTTGTGTTTGACTGATGGCTGTTAGCCATTCATCTTTGTGTGTAGTTTATTTCTTCTGTTATCAATGTGTTTTCTGGTTCAATATTCCTTACTTTGAAAATTGAGGTAATAATTAATGTGGCACTTCTATTCAGGAGTGCTTGGCCAGCTTTCCCCTCTTCAGGTGTTTCGGTCAGTTTATAACCTTTGCTTAAATTTATTATGCTTCTGTTTCCCTCTCCCTCCCTATCTCCCCCTTCCTTTTTCTTTTTCCATCCCTCCACCAAAAGCTTTTGTCGCATCGTTGATTCACAGGTGCAGCCAGAATCCAGTTCTGCAAATCCTCTTAATTCGGTTGACAATGATACTAATAGAGGTATTTTCAGCTGACCATGCCACTGCAAAAACATTTAATAGCTATATCAGAACATGTCCAATACTTATTCTATTCACATCCTCTTGCTGCCTTATTAATTCTTGTTTTATAATGGGAAGATGTTGGAGGTTCTGCCTGGGAGAGTAAAGTGACTTCACACCAGAATTCTTCTTGGGGTAGTGCTGTGTCTGATGAGAAAGGTGTAAGTAACAGTGAACAAATTGGAGGCTGGGGAAAAGGTGAAGGCAGTTGGACAAAAGCTGCTGCTGGTACTGGGCTTGGCGGTGTTGCATCTGATAACTGGGGCAGCGCAAAATTCTCTAGTGGGGACCAATCTGGGCCTTCAAGGGATGCTGGAGACAACTGGAATACAACTAAACGCAATTCTTCAAATGATGATGCACCATGCTGGGGTAATAAAACTGAGGCAGGTGGGAATGTTTCTGTGATTGAATTCAAGAATCAGACTGGGAGGTGGAGTGGTGCAGGTGGGAACTCAGCCCAATCAGAAGGTGAAGCTGCAAGTGGCTGGAAGAAAGCTAAAACTGTAGGTGGAGGTAAAACTGAAAGCTGGGGAAACATGAAAAAGGATGTCGGAGCTGAGGAAGATTCAACTTCTGCACCAGAGAGTCAATCTGGGGGATGGGGTAAAGCCGCAGCGTCTTCATGGAATAAGCAGGATGGAGGATCTTCTTGGAACAAACAATCTGGTGGATCTTCAACTTCTGCACCCGAGAGTCAAACTGGGGAATGGGATAATGCTTCGGGGTCTTCATTTAATAAGCAGGATGAAGGTTCTCTTTGGAATAAACAAGGTGGTGGATCTTCTTGGGGTAACCAAGCTGGGGGTTCTTGGAACAAACAAACTGGCGGGTCTTCAACTTCTGCACCCGAGAGTCAAAATGGGGGATGGGGTAATGCTGCAGGGTCTTCATTGAATAAGCAGGATGGAGGATCTTCTTGGAAGAAACAAGGTGGTGGATCTTCTTGGGGTAACCAAGCTGGGGGATCTTGGAACACACAAACTGGCGGATCTTCAACTTCTGCACCTGCGAATCAAAGTGGGGGATGGGGTAATGCTTCAGGGTCTTCATCGAATACACAGGATGGAGGATCTTCTTGGAACAAACAAGGTGGTGGATCTTCCTGGGGTAACCAAGCTGGGGGATCTTGGGACAAAAAAACTGGTGGATCTTCAACTTCTGCACCCGAGAGTCAAACTGGGGGATGGGATAATGCTGCGGGGTCTTCATTGAATAAGCAGGATGGAGGATCTTCTTGGAACAAACAAGGTGGTGGATCTTCTTGGGGTAACCAAGCTGGGGGATCTTGGAACAAACAAACTGGCGGATCTTCAACTTCTGCACCTGAGAATCAAAGTGGGGGATGGGGTAATGCTTCAAGGTCTTCATTGAATAAGCAGGATGGAGGATCTTCTTGGAACAAACAAGGTGGTGGATCTTCTTGGGGTAACCAAGCTGGGGGATCTTGGGACAAAAAAGCTGGGGGATCTTCAACTTCTGTGGCCGAGAGTCAAACTGGGGGATGGGATAATGCCTCAGGGTCTTCACTGAATAAGCAGGATGGAGGATCTTCTTGGAATAAACAAGGTGGTGGTTCTTCTTGGAACAAACAAACTGGCGGATCTTCTTGGATGAAGCAAACTGATATGAACAAAGAAGATGATTCAAAAGAAAGGGCAGGGGAAATTGACAGCTGGGGTAAGCCGTCTGGTGGCAACAGTGGATTTGGTGGTTGGAGCAACAATAGGATGGGAAATAAAGATGAAACAGATCCAAAAGAAAATTGGGAGGGGACAAAATCATTTGATGGAGGGCATGGTTCTGGTGGCAGGAGGGGAAGGGGAGGCCGAGGAGGTAGGGACCAATTTGGCAGAGGAAGATCATTTGGTCAGGGCCAATCTTCAGGTTGGAGCAAAGAAGGTCAAGAAAACCATGGCAAGGCAGAGAAGTGGAGCAGCAGTGATGGTGGGAGTTGGGGTAGTTCAGGTGGGAACAAATTCCAACCAGAAGCTGAGTCAGGAGGCTGGAAGAAATCTGCAAGTGTTGATGGAGGTCAATCTGAAAGTTGGGGCAACACACAAAAGGGTGGTGGCGCCGCAGGCTGGGGAACCAAGGAAGGCTGGAACAGTTCTGCTGGAAGCAAAGGAGGGGGGAACAGTTCTACAGGTACACCTGAGAATCAAACTGGAGGATGGGGTAATGCAGGATCCAGTTGGGGCAAATCTTTGGATATCGGAGGTGAAAGCACGGGGAGGGGAACTGAAGAAGATTCTTGGGGAAAAGCTGCAGAGAAGCAGAGTAGTAAGGACGGGTCTGCTGGATCCAAGGCAGCCTGGAATACCTCTATGGCTGCAGCAGCAGAGAACCAATCTGGGGGATGGGGTAATGCTGGAGGATCTTGGAGTAAAAAGAGTGATGGTTCTTCTTGGGGTAAACAGGCTGGAGGATCTTCTTGGACTAAGCAAACTGATATGAGTTCAGAGGGGTCCAAGGAAGGGACAGATCAGAAAGGCAGTTGGGGTAAGACATCTGGTGGGGATGGGGGATGTGGTGGTTGGAACAAAAGTGGGATGGGGAATAATGATACAGATCAAGCAGAAGGCTGGGGAAGGGCAAAAACATTTGACGGTGGGTATGATTCAGCTGGGAGAAGGGGAGATAGCGGTTATCGAGGGGGATATGGAGGTAGGGGTGGATCAGACCGAGGAAGTTTTCGAGGTCGAGGTTGGTCTTCTGGTTGGAATGAAGAAGGTCAAGACTCGGGAACAAATGTGTCTAGTTGGAGTGGTGGTCAAGGAGGCAGTTGGGGCAGAGGGAGGCGATTTGATGGTGGTGAGGATGACAGATCTGATTCAGGAGGATTTGGAGGTAGGGGTGGATCAGACCGAGGAGGTTTTCGTGGCAGAGGTAGATCAGACCGAGGAGGGTATCGAGGTAGAGGTGGATTTGACAGGGGAGGCTTTCGAGGTAGAGGTTCCGATAGGGGTGGTTTTGGAGGTCGTGGTGGGAGGAGGGATCAAAATAGTGACTGGAACAGCAGAAATGATTCTAGTGAGGATAAGCCCTCTGGGTGGAAGAAGAATGATGATTCTGGCAGCAGTTGGAGCCAAAGCGGTGGTGGCAGTGGCAGTTGGAGTCAAAGTGGTGGTGGGGGCAGTTGGAGCGGTGGCGGCGGAAGTTGGAGCCAAAGTGGTGGTGGTGGTGGTGGCAATGGCCAAAGTTGGAATTCTGGTTGGAAGTCATCAAAAGGAGCTGTTGAAAGTGGAACTGCTGATGACCAAGCTGGTGCTGGTGGGTGGAAAGGCAGTGGCTCTGCTAAAGATGCTGGAGGGAGTGATGCTGGTGGGTGGAAAGGCAGTGGCTCTGCTAAAGATGCTGGAGAGAGTGATGCTGGTGGTGGTTGGAATAGCCAGGCTTCAAGCTGGAATAAGAGAAATGGATTGGGCACTGGAGGTTCGTCCGGGACTTGGAACCAATCTAATGTTGCTGCTGCGGCAGATGGAGGTCAATCCTCTGGTTGGAGTCAACCGAAAGAACCAAGAGGAGCTAGCGAAGACAGAGGAGCTGCTGATCCCTGGGGCAAAGCAACTGCAAGCTCATGGGGCAAGGGCAAAGATGGAGGCAGCAAAGGAGGGTGGTGAAAAAGTGAAAACCCTTGGAAGTAATTGCATTATTTGGGTTTCTGATAGCAGTATTTAGAGGGCTGTAAATATTGCTGCTAATCTCTTGGTCTGGTCCTGTAGGGTCTTTTTTTTTTGGGGGGGGGGGGTGGGGTGAAACGGTTTGGTTCAGACTTTTTTTGAACTGATTGTGGCTTTTGGTAGCATAGCGTGCCTTGCTGGGCAGCTTTCTTATCCTTGGGTAGGAAGAGACCGAGTTGTCCTGGCATTTTGTTCCCCAGAAAACTATAGAAAGGATGAACTTCCTTGGATTTGGTTGTCCGTTCTCTTTTAATACTTGAAGTAGTTGTATATCCCTGCATTTTTTCTTCTTGAGAGTGTCAAAATATTTGAGTTTTAATTCCAAAATTCAAGCAATAAAAAAATAAATAAATAAAAATCTGTTTGCAATTTTATGACTTTCAAACTTCTCAAAAATAATTATTATAGATTATTATATCAAAGTTATTAGTTGATAAATTCGAAATCTTAATTTTTTAAGTGTATTATAATAGACATGTGATGCCCGTTTACTTGGATAAATTGTAGACAAATATATATATATATTGTATTTTATAGTTATTTAAGTGACAAATTAATTCTTATAAATGCATATTCTTATAGTAACAAATTTCAAATTATAGGTGAACAAAAAATTTCAACTCTGCTAGTTGATGATGTATTGGTAACAAACAAAACACGGAGTCTGATGCGGGACGGTTGCCTATCATATTTTCAAAAGCAAATTGTTTTTTTTTTTTTTTGGGGGGGGGGGTGTTTTAATTCGTATTCACTTCTAGATTTGTAGTACACATATAATCTACTATACATACAATACACTTGCATAATTTACTTAGCATTATTACTTTTGCAATACTTGGTTAGCCAACGATTCTATAATTTCTGCGTCAAAACTGTGGTGGCGTTTTTAGCTCGCTCCAAGGAAGAGGACGGGCTTCCGGTTCATACCTATCAAAGCACAACGCAAGAGGAGACGCTTGTGACCCCCTCTAATGATTTGATACAAATTAAATGATGGATTATGGTCTGCCATATCCACAATGCTCTTCGCCATTGATGTCCCCTCTACACATTTAACCAAGCATACTTGACAGCAACATTGAATCTGCTCGTTCACGGCTGAAGAAGCGACTGAAAACAGGAGGCCCAATGTATGTTTATGGAGGATTTTATGGAGTGACAGTCGCACAAATATATACTAATATATATACATTGTTTAGCAACAAAATTTACTACTAGAACTGCTGACCATGCTAACCAGAAATATGCCCGCCGACCTACCAAACACAAAGGAAAGAAAGTTTAGGGTCAGAATGGAGGTCCCTGATCGAAAAACCCTCTGACGCTTAAATCAGTAGGTGACTTTTTTAAGGCTTTAAGAAAGGAACAGAAAGTGTAATAAGTTAACAATGGTCAGCTAACCTCGATTGTGAAGTTAAGTGTTGTATTTATATCATGATAAAAATAAATGAAACAGTACCTGGAACTCAACTGTCATCATGCTTCTCGGCATCTCCTTCTCTATCTTCTTTAAATGCCTCTCACTTCCCATTTAATGCCCATACCTTTCATTAAACGCATATGGCGATTGAGTGCGGCTTTATAGTCATAATTCAGTTGTCAAACTGTTTACCTGTCACATCTGTCAACCACTTGTAACGAGATGAACTAACTTAGTCTCCTCTATGTCTATAAATCTAGTTCATTTATTAATAGGGAACATTTATGGTTACAAGCTCATATTAATGCTGTGGGACACATTCTTGACATTTATTAGTCGCTGGCTGAGTGCTGAACAAATAAATTTTAGGTATGCTTGGCGCCTGCCACGTGGTAGCATGCGATTCTCAGGACTATAACGTCCCTTGAACTCTTAACTACACTCGGTGTGAGCCATGTGTCACCATTCAGAGTGTTTGGAGATAAGTGTTCGACGATAAACCACGTGTCAAAAACCAACGTGTTCGGCATTGGGCCACATGTCAAGAACCAAAGTGTTCGGCATTGGGCTATGTGTCATTACCTAAAATGTTCGGCCTAGGGTCACGTGTCACAAGTCAAATTGTTCGGCAAGAGCCACATGTTCTAATTTTATTTCACCTAACACTATGCCCCCACTCTGGTTGGGAAATTTTCATTTCCCAAGTAGAGTAGTAAGTAATGGGCCCCTTGTTTCTCCAGTTCCTTCGGTCCTTTCACCCATTTTGTCATTTTCCCATTGTCTAGCACGTCTCGTCTTGATTGGCCAATTCCCTCTACTAATAATGGCATGTGTCGTGTCTCTTCAGCTTTTAATACGAGGCGCCGCTTGCACGAAATCCCATAGCCGCAATCCCCTAATATTTATGACAAAAATTCAAAAAATGGGAGTGGAAATAAATTACATTTTACTGCCCATCTCGTTTTTCACATTGACTTTCCGTCTGCACACATACATACACATGTACATACACACATATATAAGCAAATATCATCTTCTCTAATTATTCTTTTCTGCAAATCGAGTTTTCAACCCCTATTGCGCTTTCTCTCGAGCCTTCGTTCTTTCCAGCTTTCGTCGCCTTTTTCTAGTTCGAAAGTTTCCTCTAGGTGAGTAGGTTTTTCTTTTGCACCGTAGTCCTTCTGCCATGGGTAAATTAGCCAATGAACTCAGTTCTGGGGAGAGACTTAGGGTTTTTAAAGAAAAATATAACATTCTCCCAAATGTAGGAATCAAGCTCGCCCGTGAAGGGGATCGAGAGCCAGGAGAGCTCCCCATAATCGCCATTACTTAAGGTGACCTTAGGTTCCCTCTAAACCTGTTTCTTCGCTCTGTCATGAGCATCATTGACCTTGGCCATAGGAACGTCACACACAACTTCTATAGGATAGTAAGCAGGGTCGTAGAAATTAACAGACGATACGGGTTCCACATCACAGAATGAGATCTGCTTTACTACTATTCCATCCAAAAAGTAAGGAAAAATGAGAATAAATGTTATTTGAAGTCCCAAGTAGAGAAAGCCCTTATCCACATGCTTCCCGATACCATCAAATCGGAGAACGATATGTGCGTCATAACGGGCCACTGGATGCACAATCCAGATGAAGACCATCTCCCGGCTATCCCTTTAGTTTCATTGGGCCCAGGTCGATAGACTTCAAGCACCGTTTATTCTTTCCTTTACCTTTTCTCTCCTTTTTCTGGCGTTTAACTAATATTTGTTTGGTTCTTTTGCAGCCGAGCAAGCGAAGAAGTCTTGGGCAAGGGGCATTCGTGCGGATAAAGTCCACCTGGCTCCAGTTTTTAAGTTCTTAGAAGGGCCAGAACTCTATCCATTTGCCAGGGCGGTCCATATACTTTTTGATTTCGAGCCTACCTACCAAATGTTCATCGCACCACCTTAAGGTTTTGCTACTAGAGAAGCGATCAACCAGCTCCAGTGGTGGTTTAAAGCATTGGCTGAGGAAAAAGAAAGATTCTACGCTCAGAAACATGTTGATTGGGTACAGCCACCACCCTTTGCGATTCATCTGGTGTCCCAACAAGTCTTTAGCCAAAACGTTGAGATTCTGACGACTGTCGAGCAAACGCCGAGAAGAAGAAGACTCATCTTTGGACGAGGAGGAAGAAGAGGAAAAGGAAGAAGAAGAGGCCCCAATTCACACCTCCGAATTTGTCCTTGAAGTGGAAGAGACAGAAATGGCCCCCAAGATCAATTACAAAAAGCTCGCCGAAGAGAGGGCAAAGAAATAGAAAGTTGAAGATGCAAAGAAAAGGGTCAAAGAACGAAAGGTCGCGAATAAAAGAAAGGCCAAGAAAGGTAAAGCCTTTGTACCTGCTCAAGCCGAGCAAATTTGGCAAATAAAACAAGAAAAAGGCAAGGAGTAGGAAGCAAGTTGAGCTCAAACCACTGAAGCTCCTGCCCAGAAGAAAGCTCGAACAAACGACGAGGAGGTTTATGTTATTGAACCTCCAATTTCCTCCGAAGTGCCTTCTGGAAAGGGCATGACCCAAACAAAAACAGTACAAATAGAGTCTTCTCAACCAAAGAGTTCTCAGCCTTCAAACCCCGTGCCCCTTCAAATCGAATACACTGGGAATCCTCTGTGAGACTCACCTCTATTCGTCCCTAAAATCCTTATACCTTGTCTTCAATATCCCGAGGGACGACCATCTACCATTCAAGATACGGCCTTTAATCATCCTGAGGAGTACCTGAAGAGGGTGCTCCCTCCTCGGGATGTCCATAACACAAGAAAGAACAGGTTGGAGGACATCCACTCGACACTCATGAAGAACGCGATTTCCGTAAGTCTTATTCTTTTGGGCTTTTATTTCATGCATATCTTTTTGATGAGTTTTCTAATTCTCTTTCATTTCTCAGACTTCTCTCTATACAATAGAACTTATCGCTCGAAGTCAGGCTCTCCATCCAAAGGCTGATTTAGACGAGGTATACATCAGAGCGATGAGGGAAAACATAAGGGATTTGGAGAACGAGAAGAAAAGCTTTAAGAAAGACAACAAGGCTCTGGAAGAGGAAAAGAAAAAGTCTAAGGAAGAGATGAGGAAGCTTGAGCAACAAACTAATAATGCTCTCGTTAAAGCCGAGACCAGCAGCATCCGAGCTGAGAACCTAGACAAGCTTCTGGCTAAAAAAGATGAAGGCTTGCCTGAAAAGATAGGAAAATTAGCAAAAGCAGAGCTTGATCTTTCCTTTTCCAAGGCTGAATAGGAGAAGGTGGCAAAGGACTATGAGAAATCCAGGGCCAAGCAAGCCATGTTAAAACAAGAGATTGAAAGTCTAAAAGTTGAGTTGAAAACTAAGACTCGTGCCCTGGAAGAAAAAAGACGCCCATCTCCAAGCTGCTGAAGAAAAAGCCAAGGCAGATGTTGAAGCTCAGGTCAATGATTGCATTGACCAAATGACGGATGTCTGGAACGAATATTTCTTGGAAGGCTGGGAGGCAGTGATGAGGAGAAACAAGATTGAACACACTCAGCCGATCTACAGAGAGATTCCCTATCCTGACCCTCATCGCCTTGCTCCACCATTCAGCTTTGAACGTCAACCTCAGACTCCCTTCATCCAAGGCCTTGAAGAAGACATCGAAGAGAGCGAGCTGGAAATGGAGAGTTCTCCCAAGGACATAACCTCCCAGGACAACAAGGAAATTAATCTTGTAATAGAGGATGATCCTTCGAGGGAAGGAGAGAAGTGAGCCCCCATTTTTTCTATTGGACTTTATATTGTAATTCCCAATTTTGTGAAACTCTACTTTGAATAAATGGAATTCAAATTCTATGCTTTTGTTTTACATGTTGCGTCCGTACTTTTCCAAAACTGATGAGGCATTAATTGACGAATACTTTGATTTGCTTGCTAATGAAGTTATAGGAAGCGCAGTCGAGGAGTACATTGAAGTGTTCGCTGACGAGATAGCAATGTCAAACTTCAATAAATATTAGTACTTCAATCTATTTACTGTTAGGGTTGAACTTTGTTAGTTATTGTTTATGTAAAATGCTACCTCATCTTGTACTTATGAAAACATTAAATAAAAGCTCATTTAATTTTATCGTTGCGCTTTGTTTTACCTTTTTTCGTAAAATGCTTATTATGGAAGTGCTTGTGTAACTAAATATAACTTGCCAATAAAGAACACTATTAAACACCTACGATATCATCAGTTCGCTGCTGACTGAAACTAGGATCTTTTTATGACATAACCAAGCTTCGTAATTTCAAAAATTTTTTAATTGGTTGCTCTAGATAAAAGGCTCCTTTTGTCAAACAATTCAAACTTGCCAATAAAAAAGGTAGAACTTTAAATACAGAGAAAGTTATTATCCTTATACCTTAGTGAGCTTGGCATCCATTGGACTTGTACTTGAAATAAGACTTCTTGCTCTTCTGAACCAACGCTCGGCAAGCCGAGCATGGTGCCTCCTTGAACCAACACTTGGGGAAAACCCAAGTGTGGCACTTTTTTGTGAACCAACACTCGGCTTGTGTGGCGTCTTTTCGAACCAGCACCCCAAAAGGGTGTGGCACCTTTTCGAACTAGCACCCCAAATGAGTGTGGCACTTTTTTGTGAACCAATGCTCGGTAAGCCGAGCGTGGCGTCTTTTCAAACCAGCACCCTAAAGGGGTGTGGCACCTTTTTTGAGTAATACTCCTTGTCTTTCTGCTAGCTTTCGAAATTGCTTCCCTCTTTATTTATTCACATGAGATCTGCGTATAGCAATCATACAACAGCTTAGGGATAGATTAGCTTTAGATGGGCAACATTCCAAGGTCTTTTGACTGGCTTCCTATTCGTGTCGCTCAATCTATAAGTTTCATTGCCGAGGACTTTTGAAACACGGAATGGTCCTTCCTAATTGGCACCTGGATTTTCTACAATCGGATCCTTCCTAGCTCCCATTAGCTTTCTCAATACATAATCTCCGACCTTGAACTCTCTTTGCCTGACCCATTTGTTGTATTTTCTTTTTGCCTCTTGTTGATAATTTGCAAGCCTTAGTGCAGTGAGCTTTCTATTTTCATCTATCAGATCGAGACTCACTCCCATTACCTTATCATTCTTCCCCTGATCAAAAGCTTGAGTTCTGATAGTCGGCAAGCCGACCTCCAAGGAAATAACAGCTTTTATGCCGTAGGCTAGTAAGAAGGGAGATTCCCCTGTTGATCTTTTTGGAGTTGTTCGGTACATCCAGAGTACTGACGAGAGCTCATTGACCCATCTCCCTTTTGCTGCTTTTAACTTCTTTTTAATGCCACTAAGAATTACTTTATTTATCGCTTTAGCTTGTCCGTTGCTCTAAGGGTAAGCTGGAGTTGAATAGATTACTTTATACCGTACCTAAAATAATATTCCTTAAATGGAGCACTATCAAATTGTGTTCTATTGTTGGAAATAAGTGTCCTAAGAATACCATACCTTGTGATGATGTTTCTCCATACAAACCGGATGGTATTTGCATCTCTTATATGTGCCAACAGCTCTGCTTCACCCCATTTGGTAAAATAGTCGGTGCCGACCACTAACCACTTTCTATTTCCTGTAGTAGTAGGCAGCAGACCTACTATGTTAAGCCCCCATTGAGCGAATAGCCAGGGGCTGGTGAGTAGACAGTTCATGCGCCAGTTGATGAGGTACAGGGGCAAACTTTTGGCATTTCTTGCATCTGCGGACATAAGCTTGTGCATCATTCCCCATTTTCGGCCACCAGTAACCTTGTGTAATTGCCCTGTGAGCCAAAGATTTGCCCCCGGTATGTGCTCTGCAAACCCCTTCGTGTAACTCATAAAAAAAATCTTGTACCTTGTCAGGATGAACACATAAAAGGTAGAGACCTGTGAAGGACTTTTTGTACAGCATATGATCAGAAGAAAGTCAGAACCTGATAGCCTTAATCCTTAACTTCTTTGCTTCTACCTTATCTTCAATGAGAGTTCCACCCTTTAAGTAAGAAATGATGGGATCCATCCAGGACGGTGTTAGTTCAACACATGCCCTCTCCATGCCTTTGGATGTGCTCGGCCTCTCAAGAACCTCCAAAAAAAATCTTATCAGTCAGTCTTAGGCGGGGAGATGCGGCCAACGTTGCGAGTGCATCAGCATGAGTGTTGCGATCCCTTCCAATAAGTTCTATGCTCACCACATTGAAATCCTCTAGCTTCTTTTTGACCAACTCCAAGTATTCAGCCATCTTCTCACTCCTTGCCACATATTCTCCCTTCAATTGGTTTGCAACCAACTGTGAGTCAGTCTTTATTGACACATTTTTAACTAAGAAGCGTTGAGCAATGCTGAGTCCAACCAAGAGAGCCTCATACTCTACCTCGTTATTGGTAGCTTCAAAACCAAGCTTTATTACATATTCTATGGTGACCCCTTCTAGGGTTGTCAAAACAACATCCACTCCAGTTCCCTTCTTTGACAAGGACCCATCAACCTCCAGCTGCCACGACTGAGAGGGACCCTCGTGGTCGACAACAACTTTAGTTTTAACTTCAACCTGCCAGACCTTTTGTATTCGGTCTGGCGTTGGAGTAGTAAACTCTGCCATAAAATCGGTCAATATTTGTGCCTTTATTGCTATTCTCGGCATAAATTTCATATCAAACTGCCCACTTGGCCATTCTACCCGAAATGTCAGCTTTCTTCAACAAGTGGCCAATTGGCTGATCCATCACAACTTGAATCGTGTGAGCATGAAAATAATAGGACAATTTCCTAGAAGCCATTATTAATGCTAAAGTCAACTTCTCTAGAGGGAGATATCTGGTCTCCACCCCTTGCAAAGTCTTACTCATATAGTAAATGGGATTTTGCCTCCCTTCTTCTTTCTTTAGCAGAACCGCGCTAACTGCATGCTCTGAGACTGCCAAGTACAGCTGCAACACATCCCCTGGCTGATGGATTGAAAGAATTAGGACAATCATCAGATACTCCTTAAGCTTTTCTAACACTTGGTTCTCCTTAGTATCCCAGATCATCTTGTTAGCCCCCCTCAATAACCTAAAGAATGGTCGGCACTTATTAGATAATCGACTGATAAACCTATTAAGTATTGCAACCATCCCAGTAAACTTTTGCACCTTCTTCTTAGTACGTGGGGGAGCAATAGACTCTATAGCTTTGATCTGGTCAGGATAAGCTTCAATTCCGCTCCTACTCACCAAGTGGCTCAAAAACTTTCTAGAGCTCACCACAAAGGCACACTTGGCGGCATTGAGCTTCAGGCCATACTTGTCAAGGGTAGAGAAAACATGTTGCAAATGCTGAAGATAGGTACCAGATTCCTTGCTTCTGACAACCATATCATCAATGTAGACTTACATAATCTTGCCGAGGTCTTCGTTGAATATCTTTGGGACTAATCTTTGACAGGTTGTGCCAACAATTTAACTTGATTTTTTATTAGTGAGTTTGTATCATTTGTGACAAGTAATAATCACATCTTTTAACTTGACTTTCCAGTGGTAAGTTTGTGTCATTTGTGATGAATATTAACAACATTTTTTTTTTTAGCTTGAGTTTTTAGTGGTGGGTCGATAGTTATTTTGTGGTGAATTGTTTGTCATTTATATTGAACAATAATCACACTTTTGTAACTTCAACAAAAATGCTTGATTTTTCAGCAATGAGTTGATGACATTTGTAATTAGTAGTCCCTACACTTTTATTCTTACTCACCACATATCAATTTTTTTTTTTCATTTACCAAAAAAAAGTTTTTCTAATTTCCAATTAAAAACTTTAAAAATTGCGTACTATAAATATTGGCTCGTAATTTATGCTCGACCCACGTAATTTTATATTCAATGGCTAGATTTACTTTGCAATTCAATCCAATGTTATCATAATATTTTGATTAGTTTAGTGCGCCAATGCACATAAAGTGCATTAATGCACATAAAGTGCATTTGTGCACTAACTGCTTTAGGATAGTTGGTTAGAACTCTCGACTTCCCTAAGAGAGGTTGGGAGTTCGACCTCAAATCTTAACAAATCTTGGAGCTTCCTACACAAGGTATAAACCTTGGACTTAATTGGTTCACAGGATTCCAGGGAACTGCAGTGAAGAAATAGAGGGTCTAGATTCAATTAAGGTTTATCAATTCTATTAAATAGCTTTTAAACAACATTTATTAATTTAGTTAAATAAAATTTGATTAAATCTAAACCCTCAATTTCTTCACGATTGCCCCAGTTGTGCAATCCACTTCAACCACTTGAAACCATCGATTCGCGTTATTTGTGGAATATTGCATGGGTTCCCGTTTTACCCATCAATTATGCAATTTGTTAAAGATTGCAAAAAATTGGTAAGATTTTGAATCAGCAAAAAAAATGCATGTGTACCATAGAATTCTCCAACAAAAGGTCTCAAAAATGGAAAAAGCATTTTACCATATGTATTACCCTTTTGTTTGGTGTGAAACAATGAACTTCATTTCACTCTAGCGTGGCTTTAATATTAAAAAATAAAAATAAAATAAGAAAGAAAAATATTATTTTTAAAATAATTATGTTTTTTAATAAGTAAAACAATTTATATTGTCTATATAATGAAAGCGAACACCAATTGAATTTTTTCACAAAATGAAACTTTGTCCAAATTTAAAAAAAATAATAATAATTAGTGTCTCTCCTAGCATGAAGCCTTCTCAAATTTAATTTCTTAATAACTTTTTTAAATCACTTGGGGCTTATTTGGCACATCAATTTTTGATAAATTTTGATAATTTTACAATATAAATTTGGTAAATATTTGTAGATTCTGATAAAAAATTATAAAAAGTTTCTAATTTTTGTAAGTACGTAGAGTAACTTTTTATGAGTTTGTTAAAATATTAATTTTTGAAAAAAATAATAAAAGTTGAATTTTTATTAGACGTAAAAAAAATTTTACAAGATCCTAAAAATTGTTAAAAAGAAAATACTCTTTGGTATATCCACTATTAATTAACAAATAAAAATTGAGAAATTTGTACCTCAATACTAGTTTTGTTTAAATCGTGAAAGTGTTAGAGAAATTATGAAAATTAAATTAAATAAAAAATATTTTTTTATTTTTAATGAGTTATCAAATTAAAATAAAACAGGTACATGGCTCACCAAAAATTAATTTTGAACTTAATTATTTATAAAAAGAAAATTCTTATTTTAAACTTTCAAAATTTAAACATAACACAAGAACCCACTTATGGTAAAGTTTACAAATTCACTTGCTGCAACATTTTAGTTTTTGTACCAAAAACATTACATAAATGTATTGAAAATAAAAAAAAATCCCAATAAATATTTTTCAAATTAAAAAAAAATTCCATTTTGCTCTATTTTTTTTAATACAATAATAAGTACCTGAATTTTCTCGTTTACCTCCGTTCACTGCCAAGTGCCAACTCTCCCGCAGATGGTCTCCGCTCCCCATCTCTGCGTTTTCGGATCTTTCTCGTCATCGTCATTTCCAGACCGATGAGGTAATTCCTCTCCTCCTCTTCCTGTTTGTTTCCCGAGAAAATTCTCTTGCTACACACACACACACACACACACCGTTTCAGTGTATCTTTATTAACTTTCTACATTGATCATTTCTAGGGTTTCATTTGGCTGAGCAGTCGCTCCGATGGCCCTGTGTGTCAATATGAAAGACTTAGTGCTGGAGAGAGGAGACTAGAAAAGTGTTTCAATCATGTTTAACAAAATCATTAAACGCGGTCACCGCAAGGCCTCCAAATCGGAAGCCATTGAACCCCCCTCGTCCAATGCGCCACCGCCCAGTGTCGTTGTCAACCATGCTTCGCGCGCCGCCGTTGCGCCGTCGGCGGCCAATTATCCTCACGTGCATTTGCAGCCCAATTCCGACACCGTTGAAATCCTGCCCATGTTGAAAGACGTCCCCGTGTACGATCGTCAAGTTTTGTTCCTCCGAAAGCTTCAAAATTGTTGCGTTTTCTTGGATTTTTCGGACACGTTGAAGTCGGCCCGCGAGAAGGAGATTAAAAGGCAAACCCTTATGGAGCTGATTGATTTGGTGCAATCCGGATCGTGTAAGTTGAACGAAACTCTACAGGAAGAGTTGGTTCGGATGATTTCCATTAATGTTTTCCGGTCTTTACCTCCTGCATCCCACGAAAATACTACATCTGACGTTACTGATCCGGACGAGGATGATGTGTACTTGGAGCCATCATGGCCGCACTTGCAACTTGTTTATGAGTTGCTTTTGAGGTATATTGTTTCATCTGATACAGACACTAAGGTTGCAAAAAGATACATTGATCACTCGTTTGTGTTGAAATTGCTCGAGTTGTTTGATTCCGAGGATCCACGAGAGCGGGAGTATTTGAAGACTATTTTGCATCGGATATATGGAAAATTCATGGTTCATCGCCCATTTATGAGGAAGGCAATAAATGATATCTTTTACCGGTTCATATTTGAAACAGAAAGGCATAGTGGGATTGCGGAGCTGTTGGAGATTCTCGGAAGTATAATAAATGGGTTTGCCGTGCCGATGAAAGAGGAGCATAAGTTATTCCTTGTTCGGGCACTTATACCACTCCACAAGCCTAAACCTATTTCTGCTTATCACCAACAATTGTCATACTGTATTACCCAGTTTGTTGAGAAAGATTATAAGTTGGCAGACACTGTTATTAGGGGGTTATTGAAGTACTGGCCAGTCACTAATTGTGGCAAGGAGGTTCTATTCCTTGGAGAATTAGAAGAAGTTTTGGAAGCCACACAGCCAGCAGAATTCCAGCGCTGCATGGTCCCTCTTTTCAGACAGATTCGTCACTGCCTCAACAGCTCTCATTTCCAGGTTTGTGAATCAGAGTTACTTGTACTATTTTTTATTTTTCTATCAATGAGTTATATGAACTTTTATTTTATACTCATTCTAGGCCTTGGTTCTTGTTATGGGCTATCATTGTCATTGTCTTTGTGTTGATGGATTATTTGATTCCCATGGTTAATTTCTTTTTAATGTATATCAATCAGATAATTTTTTCTACTCAATAAAGAGTTAACTTGTTGGTTTACGGGATTAATGAGGTTGAAGGCAAGTAATGCGTCAAGGGGCTTCTTTTTATTCATAAGTCCTTGCAGTTCATAGTTCTTTTCATTCATTCTTTTTGGAAACAACCAGAGTGCTTATGTTGTCCCATTTGAATCCTATGAAGGCTAGGCTTTCTATGTTGTTGAGGAGGCACTTAGCCATCTGCTTTGTTGATACTCATTCATATTGTTCTTGTTATTTTTTTTTATTGTTATTTTATTTTTTATGAGTTTTTTTTTGTAGCCTTGGCAAACGGTAAGAGTTGCCGTCGTGTGACCTGAGCTCACGGGTTTGAGTTGTGGAAACAGCCTGTTGCAAATGTAGGGCAAGACTGCGTACAGTAGACCCTTGTGGTCTGACCCTTCCCCGGACCCCGCACAAGGCGGGAGTTTTGTACACTGGGTTGCCATTTTTTTGTATCTTCGTGATTAGTTGATATATTGCATGCTCTTTGTATCTTCTTTTATTTTTTAACGGATAAACTAATTTTGGTTCCTCAACAGTTTTGTCAACTTTTCTTGTGTGGTTGTGTTTTTCTTTTCCTTTTCCCCTGGTTTTTGTACTTCCATTTCTTCTTTATATCATAAGAGAGTGGCTTTATGTTTTTTTCTATGCTGTTTTTGTAAGCATGTTTGAGTAGATTTACCTCATCAAGTGTCATCTTGTGATTTAAATGTTTGCCTGCTGTTATAAATACATGAATTAAAAGAAAATTATCAATATTTTGAATCACTTCGCTCTGTTCGAAGGTAGTGTTTACTTTTATGGATCTCCCCTGTTCCTTAATCATGCATCTGATTATTCTAAACAAGTATCTTATTTTCTTTCACCTTTTACTCTTGTATTTCTTCTTTCTATGAGCTGTAAATGTCTGCCATTGGATACATTGTAATGATCTAAGGTGAGTTTAAAGGCTTTTGAAACCTTATATATCCCGAGAAGAAACTAGACTTTGAACCACAAAACATAAAGAAAGTTTTGGTTTTGAAACCTATTTTGCATGCACGTTTCTATTGAACTTTTGCTTATTGTCTCGCCCATATTGCATTATGTGCTAATAAGGACGGTTCACCTCTTAACTCAACCCAAGAAGCCTTGATCACGATTTGTTCTCTTGGCAAGAATTAATTTCTTACAAGGCAATTGATTATAGGATACTTTTTTAGTCTAGAATTGCAAAAGATTTGATATTTCTATAATTCTTGAAGCTTGTGGATATTTCCTTTGATGCGCTTTGGTCTTAGTTTACATTCTGCAGCTTCTATATGCAGATTAAGGTCTTCTTTCTCTACTAGTAGAATAGATGGCACTAGAGTTTAGCCCCATTTTTTTAGTTAAATAGTATGCCTTAGGAAAATGTTGATAATTCTTGCACTCTGCCTTGAACTTGGTGCATTCAAATATCAAATATTAATTGACCTGTAACGTATCTGACTATAATTTTCTACTGGCTACAAAATGCAGCCTTTCAGTCACTGAGGTTTATTTGTTTTTTTTCTCATAGAGCTTCATGTTCTATAAGTTAGGACAACTACTTAAGCCGATACCATAGCTGACCACCAAACAACTCAAAGACATTGATAAATTAATCTTAATTAAGATATTTGCAGGAATTAATTTTGAAGTGAAGATGTATCAACAGGAGCTTGATTGGAACACCAATCAATGGAAACTGTAGTGTCTTATAAATGTCTTAGAAGTATGTAAATAAATAAACACCATAAGCACAAAAGAAGCAAATGACTAATTTGGGAAAGAATGCTATGAATTTTTAGAAGGGTGGAAGATTATGAAAGGGGTAGCGTAAGGAAAGTCTTATTTTAATAGCAGTCTATATTATGAAGGGGATAGTTACGGAAATCCTTTTTGTAATAGGAGTCTATGTTTAAAGAACTTTATATGCAGAGGTAACAATTATGTGTTTTTGTGTGGGATGTTCATCTTCAAAGAATATTTTACATGATTGGGAAGTGGAATGTTTTGGCAACTTTCTATCTTGGTTGTATTCCTCGATGATGAGAATTAGGTTGGACTCTTTTTGTAGGGCAATCTCAAAGAAAAATCTTTAAAGTTAAATCCTTCTACAATGACTTTGTAGGAAACAAGACGAATGATTTCTCTCGGAGACATGTTTGGAGGAATGATGTCCCTACAAAAGTAGCTTTGTTTATTTGGTGTGTGGCTTATAGTAGAATTCTCGCTATTGACAACTAATCATTATAAGACTAATTTTGGTGAATTGGTTTGCTTATGCAAGAAAGATGGAGATTGTGTTGATTTTTTTTTTTTTTGGGTCCATTGTTTTCGGACCAAGGAATTTGTAACTTAATTTTATCTAGTTTTGGTGTTGTATGGGTTTTCTCGAAAAAGACGACTCTACCTTTGTAGGTTTGGGTATGAAAAAAAAAAAAAAGGCTTGAAGGGTTATTCCTTTTTGTTTGGGATGGTTGATTTGGGGAGAGAAAAATAGGAGGTCTTTTCAAGGTATTGATTACCCAGATGTCCCTTCTCTTATTTGTTGGTTCCTTGTCCTCAATCTAGCATTCTATAATATATCCAATATTTATTTTGATGCTGAAGTAAAAGATTTTGGTTTTTCAATATATATATATATTTTGGAGGGGGTTGTGGTTCAATTTGGTGTTTTTAGCATGACACTGTCTGGTAATTTCCTGAACTAGCCAGCCATTGAGCTATCTTTTTCTCCATATGGATTTCAATTTGATAGGTGGAATATGTTGTGTATTTGTATCACGTTTTTGTTGGAAATGTGTATCAAGTGTATGTATGATTACTCTAAACAACCATTATTTGATATATTTGTAACGACTCAAATGTATTGCCCATTGCGTTTAAATTGCTTACCCAGTTATGAATTATTTTTTTTTGAAAAAGATAAGTAAATTTTATTAAAAGAAAGTAACTCTTATACAAGCAAAGATTGGATGCAAATACAACATCCAATCAAATAGGAAATTCAATCAAAACCAATTATCTCATCTGATCAAGGAAACTCAAGAAAGAAAATAAGTCCATCTCCCTTCCATCCCTCATCCAGTCATAAAGACACGTAAGAAAGTAGCTTTTAATCCTGAAAGATGGCCTACTCTCGTTTTCAAAAATCCTCCTATTCCTCTCCTTCCAGGTCAGCCAGAATACACAAAATGGAATTACTTTCCATATGGTTCTCTTATTCCCCCTAAGGGGCTGCCCCCACCAAGCCAGTAAAAAATCCCTCAAACTCCATGGGAAGCACGTCTGTACATTAAAGCAAGAAGAAATCAAATTCCACATCTTAGCTGTCCACTGGCAGTGTAATAACATATGTGAAATAGACTCCTCCTGACTGAAGCATAATGGGCAACGATTAACTATGTAATAACCTCTGAGTTTGAGGTTGTCCATAGTTAGAATTTTCCCCCTAGCTGCACACCAAGAAAAGAATAGCACCCGAGGAGGGGCAGCAATCTTCCAAAGCTTCTGCCAAGGGAATGCATCGCTTGTGTGTCCTTGCAGTGAAGAATAATAGGATCTGACAGTAAAGAACTCCCCCTTTGATGTATTCCAAACCATGGAGTCCTCATTATCCTCCAAGTAGACATCATTTAGGAGCTCAATAAGAGACAAGTAAGCATCCAATTCCCAATCATTCATGTTCCTGCGAAGGGTGACTACCCAGGTGCGACTATGACCCATACCAATGCAGTAATCTCTGATAAAAGCATTTTTGTTAACAGCTAAACCATATATTTCTGGGAAAAGATCAGCTAGACAGCCAACATTCATCCAAGTGTGTCTCCAAAATAGAATTTTGTCCCCTCTACCCAATCTCCACAAAATACATCTACCAAAATTCCTCCAGTTCTTCCTAATTTCACTCCATATACTTGCTCCAACAGAGTTTGAACAAGGAGGTGTAATCCAACCACCCAGCTCCTCACCATATTTAATGGAAATGACTTTCTTCCAAAGTCTGCCATTATCCCTATGGAACCTCCATAGCCACTTACCTAATAGAGCTTCATTTGGGAGCTTTAAGTGTCTAATACCAATGCCTCCTGACTCAATTGGGGAACAAACTGTTTTCCAATTAACCAAGCTATGTTTGAAAACTCCATCTCCTTTGCCCCAAAGGAAATTCCTTTGTAGACTCTCAATCTCTTTAATTACAGAAACAGGAGCTTTAAACAGGGAAAGAAAGTAAGTTGGCAGGCTGGAAAGAACGCTCTTAATCAGTGTGGTTCTCGCCCCAGTCGAGAGATATTTAGCCTTCCAAACAGCAAGCCTATTCCTGCTTCTTTCCAGTACAGGTGCCTAGACCCTTTTCGATTTGAGATGAGTTCCCAATGGCAGGCCTAGATAAGTAGTTGGGAATGAACCTGATTTGCAACCCAAAATGTCTGCCAGTTCCCGAAGAGAAGATGGATCCCCAACAGAGAACACCTCAGATTTCCGCAAATTAATTTGCAATCCAGTGACTGCCTCGAAGCCCAGTAGAGTGCATCTCAGATGTCCCAGCTGCAGTTTATCAGCCCCGCAGAAAACCATGGAATCGTCAGCGAACAGTAAATGAGAAATGCTTATAGAATCCCTGCCACGATTTCTAACTGAGAAGCCATCTAACAAACCAGCCTCCTCCACTTTTATTAGCATTCTACTAAAGACTTCCATGACTATAATGAATAAGAAAGGGGAAAGTGGATCACCTTGTCTTAACCCTCTTGACGAAGTGAAGAAACCAATTGGAGATCCATTGAGCAAAATGGATAGCCGAACCGTGGAGATACACCAGTAGATCCACTGACACCACTTTTCACCAAAACCCATTCTTCTCATCAAGTAAATCAAGCAGTTCCAATTAACATGGTCGAAAGCTTTCTCAATATCCAATTTACATACAATCCCAGCTTCCTTTCTTTTAGTCTTTGAGCCTATAACTTCATTCGCAACAAGGACAGCATCCAGGATTTGCCTACCACCCACAAAAGCATTTTGAGAAATGGAAATGATTGGGTCCAGCACCTTTCGCAATCTGGTAGCAAGAACTTTTGCGATTAACTTATAGACAGCACCAACCAAACTTATTGGTCTGAAATCTCTTATATCTATTGCACCAGCCTTCTTTGGGATCAAGGCAATAAAAGTGGAGTTCAAGCTTCTTACAAATCTGCAACTTTGATGAAAATCTGCAAAAACCAGCAATAAATCTTCCTTAAAGATGCTCCAGCATTTTTGAAATAGAGCTAAAGTCCAACCATCTGGACCAGGAGCCTTTTCCCCACTTAAATCCATGAGAGCAGTAAAAATTTCAGATTCCGAAAAGGGCTGTTCAATTCTTGCAGCTTCCTCAGGTCTGATGTGGGAGAAATTCAATTCATCGACCTTGGGTCTCCATTCTTCCTGTTCCGTGAAAAGCTGCTCATAAAAATTCAGTATTTCTTGTTTAATGAGCTCATGATCTTCAGTTATATGGCCATTCACTCCTAACCTTTCAATCCAATTCTTCCTCTTGTTTGCCGAGGCTATTTTGTGAAAGAATTTTGTGTTTTTGTCCCCCTCCTTTAGCCACTTTATTCTTGATTTTTGCCTCCAACTGATTTCTTCCATTTTAGTCAATTTGTTCAGCTCTTTGATCTTGTCTTCTCTGATGCTTTTCTCTATTTCCGTAAGTCTTCTGTTAACATCCAGCAAATCTAACCTTTGGACTTCTTTCTCAAGCTGCAACTTTTGAGTTTCAATCCTCCCGAAGACCTCTAAATTCCACCTTTTCAGATCAGTTTTTAAACATTTAAGTTTCTTTGTTAGCACATAACTGGCACTACCACTGAATTTGAATTTGTAAGACTGCCACCAAGAGGCAATCAACTCAGGAAATCCATCTGCTTCAAGCCACATGTTTTCAAATCTAAAGGGTCTGGGCCCACACCTAAATCCCCTTCCATCCAACATCAAAGGAAAATGATCGGAAATTAATCGAGGCATAGCTTTTTGGATAATCTCAGGATAGTGATCTTCCCATTCGCTGGACACAAGAAACCTATCGATCCTGGACATACTCTTACTGTTGCTCCAGGTAAATCTGCTGCCATTCAGTGGCAGATCAATGCATTCCAAATCATTAATAAATTCTGAAAAGGTCTTCATCTGCTTTGAGCTGCGATTGCAGTTCCATTTCTCCTCCGCTGTTTTAACCATATTGAAGTCACCTCCCATACACCAGGGGTGCTGCCAGCGGTTGATAGCAGCTCCAACTTCATCCAGGAATTCTGTTTTCAGGTTTCTGTCAACAGGGCCATAGACCCCAGTGAATGACCAAGTAAAGGTATCCTCATTGTGATTAAACAAGCAGGAAATTGAGAACATTCCAACTTCAAATTCAGCCATAGTTAAAATGCTGCTATCCCACATCACCAAAACACCTCCAGAAGCTCCAATGGCATCAATAGCAATCCATTTATACCTTTCTCCCCCCCATAGAGATCTGATGATGTATTCATCCATCCTTCCAATCTTAGTTTCCTGTAAACACACTAAATCTGGTTTCCATTTTCTAAGTGAATTCTTTATTAGCATTCTTTTTGTTTGTCCACAACAACCTCTAACATTCCAGCTGATGATTCTCGGCTTCATTCAAAACAAATAGGTAAGTAATCTCCAGAATTCCTGTCCCCTTTAATCTGGCCCTGCCCTTTCTTATCATAAGAGATTGAGCATTCCAAGTTCTTAAGCTCCCTGGAACCCCTTCTAGTGTGCACTGCTGGTTTTTTACCCTCCTTCAAATTAACTCCCCTTTTCTCTTCAATAGATATTAGGAGATCCATGAGCCTATCTTCGAAACCTTCACTTGAGATCCCAAGAATTTTCTTGAAGGCTTTCATACGATTGATTACCCATTTGGAAATTAGCTTCTGATTAGAACCACAATCTCCCAACAGCAGAGGTTCATTAGTCCAATACCATTCTTCAGGTTTATAGGATGCCAGAGGAAGACAATCTATGGCTTTAACTTCCTCATTGTCCTGATAGTTCAAAATGTCTGGATGGAATTCAATCACTGAATCTGATTTCATTCCAAAACTGCATTCAGAAGCTGTGTCTAGGCCAAAGCCATCATCGGACCCATTGATCAACCTGTCTCCACTCGAAATATCTCCTAACTTCTGGTCCATCTCGAGGCCTTCTTTACTGACTGCAGATTTGTAAGGAACATCCCCCCTAAATTCTGGGGAAGTCTTAATTGCCTCATCCTTCTCCAGCATTTGGTGATTAGTATTTTTGTCGGCTGAGACTTTAAATGCCTGGTTCTTATGAATGACCACATCGGAAGAGTCAATTAAGGTATTTAATGCATCAAATCTATTAAATGCCTGCAGGTTCTCCTTAGAGGACTGTGAATTTGAATTTGTAATGCCTCCATTCAATGCATTTTTCCTATTTACCTTAATCCATTGAACCTTTCCACTGTCAAGGCTGCTGTAATTACTACTTCTTTTCAGATTTTGAGGCCCATTAATGTGTCTGACTCTCTGACTTCCAACGGCAGGAGTCATGGCCGAGAGAGTTGCAGTGTCCGTCGCCTCCTCCTTCCTCAACTCAAGCGGTCGGCTGCCGCCGGCAAACCTCTCGTAGTTCGAAGTCCAATCAACCCAAGGTCTTCGATCAACCCAAATTGGGCAGTCGTACAGGGAGTTTCCAACTCTGATTTTTACTGAGGCTGGAACATTTCTTCCTTGACCTTTAATTCTCAGATGAACCCACATCAAATGGGTTTGATTTAATGTTTCCTCTGCAGTTTCAAGGTAGCCTCCACAGTATTCTCCTATGCTTTCAAAGATGTCTTTGTCCCATAGAAACACTGGCAGGCCAATCACTCTAATCCAGGTTGAATTCTGACTCCAGCCTCTTCGGTTGCAGCAACTCCAGCTATGCCATCTGTCCAAGAACAATGGTCTTCCGTTGAATGAGAACTTGCCTATCTTCCTTTCCGCCAGCTCTTTAGAAGGAAAAATGAACAGGAATGAATGATAATCTAATTCTTTGATTTCCACCCCACCAGGAATTCTCCAGTTCCTGTCTACCCAACTTTTCACAACAGCAAGGTCCACTTTTTCCTGTATTAAGCCACCCATACTACCTACTAAGCATCTAGACATTTGAAAACTTCTCTCCACGGCATCCTCAAAGTTAACTACCACAGATTTTTTATTGCCGCCAATACATGAGCTTCTTAATCCAGATCGACTCCATTTTGGGAGACTTGCTGCCTGCAAATATGTTTTCTGTGGTTGAACAGCCTCTGCTCTCCTCCTGTGCCAAACATCCGGTGGCAGCAAATTCTCCCTCGGCAGAGAGAAGTTCCTTTGATAGTTAGGATGTCTGAGAGACTCTAAAACATCTTTATTCAGGGTGAAAGTAGACAATATCTCAGCAAAGAACAACCAGCCTTGCCCAGCGCAAATTTCTGGTATACACATCAGTCTTCTGCCATAAGGAGCAAACAGCCGAAGCTCCAATTTCCTTGCTTGACCGACCAAAATCCTGGAACAAATCAATGTTCTGCGACCACCTCGAAGACATCCCAACTGCAAAAACCCTCCGTTCTTCCTTTGCTCTTTCCAGCAAATCCTCTGCAACCATTGAAGTTCCTCCTTGAAAAGTAGCAAAACCTTAACATAACCCTTACCTCTTTCGGTCAGCCTTATACTTCTGAATCTTTGAGAATCTTCTTCAACATCAATTGTGACACCATCGGCATGAAAAGATCGTCTAAAGTTCCTCTCATCATAGAGCTTATTGCCTGATCTCATTTTTCCTAGTGTACTAAAGAGTTGAAATGGCGCACGTTAGCAAGGGGAACCTAAAGTGCACCGAGAGCATTTTGACTATAACATTATTTTTTTTTTTAGGACTTAATATTACCCAGTTATGAATTATTGGAGCGAATTTTCAAGGAAAAATTATTTTTGACTACTAGACAATAATTGATGGATAGCGTTCTTGCTATCAATGTATTTGTTGTCAGTTTGATTCTTGTATAGTGATTGCAATTCCATGGGACTAAGATGCAAATTTTGATGCCCAAACTTGCAAGTTTGCATTCTGTATCAATACCACTTGTTAGGAGATGACTTACGACTGTGGCATCTATCTTAATTTGCCCGGAGAGACCTTTACATTTTCTTGCATTCTTTACGTTCTTCTAGTATTGGGTATTATTTCTTTTAGGTTCTACATTATGTAACTTAGACGTTGATTAAGTCGATGGGGATGTGGCTGTCATATCAATTTTACACAAATCTGCATGTAATTTTTCTTTAAAAAAAAAAAAGAAAAGAAAATAAGAAAAATCAAGTGGCGCAGTTGCTTAGTATGACATCCCTCATGCTCTGATGTTACCAAAAAATCATTTTCAGTTTGGTATACATGTTAGCTAGAAAAATCAAGTGGCGCAGTTGCTTGGTATGACATTCCTCATGCTCTGGTGCAACCAAAAAATCATTTTCAGTTTGGTATTCATGTTAGCTTTTGTTATCCTTTTCTGTTTTTTTTTTTTTTTTTCTATATTTTAACAGCTTTATATTTTCCACTGTTTTATTTCGTTACATTACTTTTTAGCATGTATGTAGTATTTGGATGTGGCTTTCTCCCAGCATGGTGATTTCTAAAGGTCACGTACATGACCCTTGTGAAAACTTTGTTGAAAATTTGTTCTTTTTACAACAACTAAAGCCGTGCTGTAAGTGCCCTACCTTTTGAAAAAATCTACATGAATTATGACTTTGGTTATTGAAGTGAGGGAAAAGCCCATTGGATTGTATGGTCCTCATTAGAACTATCTTCCTCTGTAAATGCCGATCCTTATAACTTGTCTGTAGACTGCAATTAGCGTTGGTGACTTACTTCATAAACTTCATTCGTTCATTCGTGCCTTCCACTAGTTTTTTTTCCTTGAGTAGAGCAGCAATGAGGCAGGACTGCTTCCATATCAATATAGGCGATCAAGTTGTATGCTTGGAGTGAAGATTTTTGCAGTTGTGCTTTGCACTTCAGTAAGGAGTTGAATTCTTAGACATTCAATTTGCAATGCTGATTATTTATGCCTTAATGCTGTTAGATATCATCTGTTTACATCACAGATGAGGACATCTGGGTTTAACTCCCTGATTGAAAAATGTTTTAGTTTATTGTCTAATTTTTACATTATTCTTTTCTTTCTTTTCTGTTACTAGCTTTGATTTGGATTATAAAAACTTTTGACAATTTAGTGCAACTGTCTTCTACTCTTTCAGAACAGCATCTGGTATTTCATTTATTTCCTTGAGATCTTTATTTAACTTTTGAGGTTGGGCTTTTTAAGACTGATTGATTAATCTGATGTGAATTAATATGGATTTTTTTAAATTTATTATTTAATTTGGATGAGTTGTAATTAATCTAGATCTTCTCATTGGGTTGGCCAACAATTAAGTTAAACACTTTACTGTGGCAACATTCCTTTTTATTTTTTTCACTTTTTTTAATATTTTATTAGGCGCATGAAATTTCCCTAATTCTCCATTTATTTTTGGAGCTCTAGCATGCAAATGACCTTGAGAAGGCTTTTGAATGTGCTTAGTTACGTAGTATTAGGAGGAAGAGATTTAGCCTATGTTTGTGAGATGCTCATGAGCACAAGGGAAGCAAAATGAGTCTAGCTTGAATAGGCTGTCACTTGCTTTGGTTTGTTTGTGAACAATCTCTGCTTAATTACTGTTTATATTATTAGCTTTCTTCTCATCTGGAAGAAGCCTACTGAGAAAGAGTATTCCATTGTTGTTCCATTTAAAACTGATTTGTGATCTTACTTACTTTTTTGTCTCTGTTTCTCATTGTGGGGAACTTTTAGATGTATAGGCTTTTGGAGTCTCGAGCAAATGGGCTTCTGAATGTGATGATGTGTGTTCATGGTTCTCTCTATCTACGTGGGACTTATTAGAAAAATATGATTTTATGTATGCTAATCTTTTTATGAGTGTTTTCTAATTTGGAGGCGCTTGGTAGGTTGCAGAACGAGCACTCTTCTTGTGGAACAATGAACATGTAGTTGACTTGATTGCCCAGAACCGAAGAGTGATCTTGCCACTCATTTTTGAAGCATTAGAGAATAATATGAGGGGCCATTGGAACCAGGCAGTTCAGGGGCTGACTGCTAATGTGCGAAGAATGTTCCTGGAGATGGATAGTGAGCTGTTCGAGGACTGCGATACCCAGTTTGCTGAGAAAGAATCTAGAGCCAGGGAAATGGAAGAGCAACGAGAGTTGACATGGAAGAGACTGGAAGCAGTTGCTGCTGAAGCTGGAGGGGAGGACACTGTTATGGTCAGCTGAACAAATATATCGGTTTAAGCTCCGCTTCTCAACTTCTCTTAGTCGATGCCCTTCCTGAGCCAACTCACGTTGAGGTTATGTCAAAAGAACTCGGAGAGACTTTGAAAAAATGTAGCTGTGGTCCTTTTGCCAACGATTGATTGCTTTGTGAGGGATTTTCTGTTCTGCCTTCCACTTCTGCTGCTTATTTTTCACTCCCCATAAGGTGGGGAAGGTACCATTTAAATTTTTTTTTTTTTTTTCCTTCCCCATTCACTAGATGAAAGCTCAGCCCTTGATCCTTTCACTTTTTTGTCTTCTGGTGTCAGGGTAGGCAGTGAGTATTCTGCGTGTTTTTTCTTTCAAAAATGCTAGTACTTATTCACCCGCCCCAAAACAAGGAAAAGGGTGCCCCCCCCCCCCCGGGGGGGGGGGGGGGATCTATAGCCAGAATATTTTCTTCTCACCCTTTCTCACTTGGTCGTGTGGGGGAGGCAGGAGAGGCTGTGGCTGTAGTAATTAATCTATCTTCTTTTGTTGCCTTAACAACAATAATAGTGGTGGTAGTAATGGCGATGATGTATGTTTATGTTTTCTCGGCCTTTGGGTCTTTTTTCTGGTTACAAGAACGGATTGAATCTTGTATAGATATAAAATTCATTCATTCCCAATTGAAATATGGAACCACTTTGATTTCTGGGGCACGTAGATTTGTTTTGGTGCAACACAATGCTTTCAGTTTCTGTTGATGTCATCCTATTGTTTTCCTATATTTTCATATTTTACAACCTTTCATTTGTTGCGAATGGTAGCTTAATCCTCCGTATTTAAACTCTATTTTCAGAACGTTTTCCTAAGGTATGAGTATAATTATTTTCCACTCTCTTTATTTTTGAAACTTGGAAACATATTACGAAACTTAGTGGGAAATCAAAATTAACCGTAACAAATCATGATTATATGTTATGAAGAAACCTCTTTAAACATAACAATAAAAAAGAACTCTTCCAAGACAACAACAATTGAACATTTAATTATTTAGCCGTGAATGCACTAAAAAGTATGAGAAAGTAGAGGGCAAAGTTGCTTCTGGTGGGAAGCCCCCTTCTATCCTAAGCCAGACTCTTTAATAAGTTGGAGTGACTATCTCAAAGGGAGAGTAGACCAAAGAAAGGTCATGCAATAGAGGCAATGGTAAGCCTCAAAAAGTGCTTTTCTATTATTCCCGTGACTTACTACGTATCCTTTTCAGTGCAGCAGGTTATTTACTAGGATCTTGGGGGTTATAGGTTATATGCCACGCCTGAGGAGGCTAAGGCCTAATAAATCCTTGATCCTGCTGAAATGAGGGAGACACATGCAAGTTGATTTTATGACTTGACATACTCTACAAAATTTATTAATCACTTCTACAAAGCAAATAAGAGGCCATTATCAAAGAATAAATGGAAGATGCTAGGGCTACACTTGGAAGTTTTGATGCCTTCTCATTCCCCATCCATTGTGCAGTTTGTGGTTTATAGGTAGTCTTTCCCGCGCAGATAGCACAAAGAGGAAAGGGCAAAGAGCATCTGCACCTCACTTTTGTTGGGGTTATTCATATCAATTATGGAAAGGGCAAGTGGCTAGTTTATAAGTGTAAAGAAAAGTCTTACTGCTTGAGCTAACTTTTGAGGTTGACATAAGCCCAAAACTATCCATCGCTAGCATTAGAGCTTAGGTTTACTATTAATTTTAAATTACCGGAAAAACGGATTGTCACATTTTTTTTACTCAAGACTTGATATGTGAAGGGAGAGATCATTAGGTTTTCCTATATCAGTTATGGAAGAAGCTAGTAGTCATTTTACAATGATTGAGGGAAAGTCTCACCACACAGCGGCTCACCATTCTAACATTATAGCAAGATTAATGAAAGTTATGGGATTTATCCTTGTTGATCTAAGGAAAGTTATGTTTTTGGCAAGTTTTTGACTCTTTGGCAAGATGCTCGGTTGGGCAACTGAGAGACGAATGGTCGGGAATTCGTACTATTTTACTTAATTTGGAAAGAACTTGGTTTGGTCAGAATTGGATTTGAATTGAATAAGATTCTAGTTGTTCTTGAAACTATGTTATGAAACTATAAGCTCCGTTTGGTTTGTTATAAATTTTTGAAAATCTCTGAAAGTTATTCACATTTTATCTCATTGTACGGATTACGAACTCATGACTTATCTCACTTTTTGTCACTCCAAACATACTCTATATTAGTATAGGAGTTTGGTTGGAAATTCTTTTTGTATTAGTTGGCATTCGTCTAATACTTCAATATTAATAAAATTGATTTTTTAATGATTAAAAAAAGAAAGGTTTATACAGCTAAACGACGAGATGGATCCAATATCGGTTCGTGATAAAAAAAAAAAAAAAAAAAATCCGAAAGTATTTTGAAGGAATTTCCATTATATCCTCTCATAGGCTATACGTTTCAAACAAAAAGAGTGCCATGTTACATATGCTTGTACCAAAACATAAGCACATGTACAAGCATGTGAAAACAGTGTGCGTGTGCGTGTGTGTGTGTGTGTGAGAGAGAGAGAGAGAGAGAGAGAGAGAGGATTCTATGCGCACTAACTAAAAATAGGCTGGACGGTTTGTCAATCTTCTCCGACATGGGGGGGACATCTCCACGTTATTCAGTGACGTTACTTCATTAGCTGGTTTGGAAAAATAAAGGGCTAACAAAAATAAAAAAAGAAAAGAAAAGATAAGAAAGGCGCTGAAATTGACGCATTAATCAAGGTCGGATCCGAAAGTAGCCCCCTCAGCCACAACCCGTGCCCTATCCTCTCTCTTTCTCTCGTCCCTCACCCAAAAAGTCAATAAATCACACTCACCATCTATCATATCAGTGTCAACTGCTTTTATCCGTGATCAAACATCCCAGTTTACTCCAAAGCTACATTTGATTGGAGGAGAGATTGAATTATAAGAATGAGTTTAATTGGAGGAGAGATTGAATTATGAGTAATATTACGTGACAAGATCTAAAATTAAATATAGTTTAATTAAATTTTTATGTGAAATTAGATTTGCAGGTAGGTGAAATATAAAAAATTATAAAAGATGCGACTTACCTAGAGATTTGATCAGAATTAATTTTCAACATTTGAATCTTAGCGGAAAACAATCTGAAGAATAGATTGACCTATATGTCTATTTTAGAAACTTAACGGTATAAATTGACCTATGTGTCTTAGAATTAACAAGAATTACTTTTGTTAATCAAATATAAAATTAAATAAAATCCGCGAATTGATAATTTAATCTCCCACCACATATTCCATTATCAAACACACCCAAAAAAGTCGAAATTGCAAACTAAGATACGGGATATTTAGTTTACCAAAATTCATCAATTTTTATCGCTTTTTCTATACTTTCTTTCGGTTAAATTTTATTATATTTCACTTTTATACTTTTTTTTTATTTTTACTATATTTTTTTACCATCCAAACATCACTTATATCTAAAAATTATATATATATATATATATATAAAAGAAATAATAAGGGGACATTTGGAATATAAATAATCAAAAAAGTGAATTTTGTTTTAATTTTTTGACATTTATGACACAACACAAAAAATTTAATCAGATCCGTTTGAACCTGACCTCATCTGTTCAAACGGTTCTGCTAAAAAAAAAAAAAATCAAAAAAAAAAAAAAACATGATTTCACCTACCTGATCAAACGATTCTACTAAAAACAAAAAGGTTGTGAGAAAGTAGAGAAAAAAACTAAAATTTGGATTTGTTTATGTACCAAACGCCTCCTAAAACTCAAAAACCGGGACAGTGAATGATGTCGGCAGTGAGAAAGACGCTGCTGGACTGCGTAGGCTTTGTATAATAATGCAAATCCATCACGTAGTAGACAGAAAAGCCCGCATAATCCAAGAACCGAAAAGCTCTCGCGGTGACTTTCTCGCTGCAAAAGCCCCCCAATTCCTGAATAAAAAATTCTCTAAAAGTATCCTAATCAAACCCAGAACTCCTTTACTTACCAGATGCAGTGTGAAAGAACTAACAAGATAAACTAAAAATGTCTCCACACCAATCAATTATATGCACAAGTGGGACCTCTCGACAATCGATTGAGTCTTTGAAATTTTGTGATTCTCTTGCTTAGAGAATCAATTTTCTTTGATTCCCACATTCGCTATAGTAATGATAACAGAGCACCACGGTTGTTGGTGCTAATAATGCCCCGAGTCAATACAATTGCAACAGACAAAAACAGAACGGTGGTTGTGAGGGAGGGAGGTGGTGGTAGCGGCGGTGCGCTGCTCCCGAATATCATTCCGAAAACGTTTCCGTCGTCACTCCCGCCGCTGGACCCCGTGCTGTAGCCGGTGCTGGTCCCACTCCCGCTGAATCCCGGGTATGACTTCACGTTGTTGTCCCTGTATGAGGATTGGTGGTTGCACCAGCAACAATAATGTCAATGCATGATCGAAAGCAAACAAAATCATGGTGTGTAAGCTTACAGAATTGTTTAGAGTTGTAAAAATTAATATAAATTTGTAAAACTCAGATATCGTAATTCGTGCTATGAGTGAAAATTTTGAATTCTATAGAGAATTGTAAAGCACCAAATATACCTATTACCCAAAAAAAAAGGACTGGAATATTTTACAAAAATTGAAAAAAAAAGATAAAAATGATATAATGGTGGCATTATTGTAACAAAAATGTATTATGACTAATTATTTCTTTCACATTGATAAACTTAAATTAATGTCACATATTCTGGTGTAAAATTTTGAGGGATTTGGAGGGGCTGACAATGAAAGCAATGTAAGCTCGAGGACATGAGATCAGGAATTGTTTGATTTAAATCTAACAATCTAGAGGTTAAGAAAACATAAATACATCTAAACCATTAGATTTGCAATATCACCGAGCTAACATTGCTTTCAATATCGGCTTCCATCCTTTTAATTATGAGGGGAAAAAAATCTAATTGTTGTACATAATTATTTTTCAATAAAATAGGCATTTCAAGTCCAAAACTCTTGTCATTGGAGGATCTAAGAAAATAGTAAGAAGAGTGAAAGAAGGATAGCAAAAGTTACCAAGGAAAGTAAAAGGGGGAAGGAAAAAAAAAAAGTAAAATTGATGACTTTCCTTCCCCATCTCAAAAACAATCCAAACTAGACTTACAATAACCTCATCCACATAACACTTTCTCTAACCCTTGAAATTCCTCCACCCAAACAAACCAAAACGCTAGCCCTACATGTTGAAAATGTACACAGGACGCTGACACTAATAATAGATCACCTTTACATGTAGTAAAGGACGAAGCCAGGAATTTTTTATGTGAGGGACCAACCAAAAACTAACACATGTGATATAGAAAAATATTAGAGAAAGATAACAATTCTATTAGTATTTCAAGGCTTAGGATATATTTGCTATAATAGAAAAAGATGGCTTGTTTGGGAGGATCAATTTATATATACATAATTTAATTGAAAAATCTAGTGTAATTTATGATATATTTTTGTAATTTTCTTTTGGGGGTGCAGGGCATAGCCTCCATTGTCCAAGGATAGTTCCACTGCATTGTAGTTCATAAAACTAATAGGTTAATTGCCTTTACATTCTTTGTACTATATGTGAAAATCACTAATATCCATAAACTTTAGAAAACTAACATTTATATCTCTTGTACTTACAAAAGTGAATTCGTGAACTATATTAAATTTTTAAGTGAAAAGACAAAATAACTATTAAAAGTCAAATTGAATTAGGAGATGTATATGCAAAAAATGAAAAAGTAATGAAATGTAAAAATATCTCTAAAAGTTATTAAGAGTCAAAACTGTTATCTTTAATGAATTTTTTAACATTTTCTATTTAGTATAAAATATAAAAGGTATAAATCCAAGTTTTTAAAGTTTGGAAAGTACTAATAATTTTCATCTTATGATACAAGGGGTAAAATATAACATGATTTAAAGAGTCAAATGCCTATATAATAAAGGTCGCCATTGGTATTTAAAATTCATGGCCCTCGTATGATAACAAAGCAATCTAACGTTGCGTGGAGTTGGAGTGGACACATGATTCGATACTACAAAAATGGTTTCACCAAAGTTTCCATGCTGTAGAGGTAAACCTAGAAGACAAGTTGACAGATGAATTTATTCAGTCTAGTGGGGGTATATAATTAGAGGAATAGACTCCTCACGTGGGAGCAGAGTCGGACAATAACCTTTCCAGGGTGCCAATTCCATGCACTCACACAAGCGACAGTTTGGAGAGCTGACACCAAGAAAAAAAGGGGGGGGGACCTATGAAACAACAATCCATAGACAAAATGACGTTTTAGTTCAACAAAACTATTTGTAATAATTTAAAGTTTAAATTTTTCTTTATCGAATCGAGCTAAGCATAACCTAATACAAATATTTTAAACCGAACTCAAATAAATTAAAATTCGGCTTAACTCATATCCACTCCCCTCCTAATATAAGAGAATGCAATATGGGAAAAAGAGAGGGGGGGGGGGAATGGGTCAAGGAAATGAACCCCTTTTTTTCAGTACAGATTACGACGGGTAGTTGTATATAGACATCACATGTGGGTCCCATTTAGGAATTAAATTTTTTTTTGAAGGGGTCCACAAAATTGGCTGGAAAGCAGATAGTAGAGAATATAAATCCGAGTCACAACTCACATCCTCAAAACCAGACACCCCAAATGGCTGACCTGGGTGTAGGGTGGGGTGTCCCACACCATATCCCAAAAAGAAATTAAAGGCCTCCCCTGCCATTTAACTATCTCTGCATGCAATAAAGTTACGTATACTGCTGCTTTATTCCGCATAATTCACCGCTTAGGTAAGCATCATTAATTTTCAAATAAAAAATATCATCTTACGGCTTTGTTAATTTTAGATGAAATACACCAGTTACTACCCGCAGTCACTAATACAAAATAAGCGAGCAGTGATTGGTGCTGGAGAAAAGAGCGGTGACAATAGAATAAATGCTCTGCATGTACTCAACTTTTTCACTACATGCAGCCATGACTCATCCTGTTATCTCTCTCTCCCTTTGCGGTGAGAATAGAATAAATGCTCTGCATGGACTCACAACTTTTTCACTACATGCAAGCAAGACTCACCCTGTTATCTCTCTCTCTCTCTCTCTCTCTCTCTCTCTCTGTCTCTCTGTGTGCAGGGCTCATTACTTCTCAGAGTTTTTAACTTTATTTCCAGTAAGAGACACCAACCCCCTGCAAAAGACAGTGAGGCACCCACCCAACTTGCCCTTTGAACTTTGTCACTAAAGGGTAGTGTAACCCCCCCCCCGGGGGCCATTTCTGACTTTTCAAAATGACTAAAAAGGAAGTTCACTAAAATAATTGGGTTTTTCTTTTCTCATTTATTTATTGAGTTATATCCCCCCCGGGGGGGGGGGGTGAGAAGCATGCTCCAAGAAGGGTCTACCTTGGTGTTTTACGCAGTCAAATGACACAACCAATCCCAACAAATATTAAAACCTCAAATTGTTTAAGAACCAGGATGGGGTGGTGGATATACTCAAATACTTTAATACCCTTTTGTTTTCATACTATATCGAGACGGACTCCCACATAAAGAAAGAGCACTGCCAAAAGTAAAGACAACCCCCAGAACTGGAATTTTTCTTTTTCTTTTTTTTTTTGTTTTCTAATTAAAAGAGTTAAATGATTATGAAAATGCTGTTAATGTAAAAATATTTAACGAAGAACCCTTGATAAAAATGTAAAATATAAATACATTTTTATTAATTTAAAAAAAAACAATATGATAATACGCTTTTTATCCCAGTTAAATAGAAAACTCAAAAATCATATTGGGCTTTCAGATTTAATGGCACTTTGGCTAAAGATAAACCTTGAAGAAATGTAAAGATGCAATGCTTTTTATCCCAGTTAAAGGATTCCCCAGAACTATTTTGGCCGGCTGGACAGATTCGGAAAGCCAGCACAGTCGCATGGATCCAAATACCACTGCTACGCCGCTACATTACATACAGATATGTATTAAGATTTAGTTTGGGGAGTTAATAGTTTTTTTCTTTCTTTTTTTTTTTTTTTTTTTGGCTACTAAAAAGTTATTTTTCTTTACGTTTGGAAAAAAAATTAACTCTTTAATTTTTTGTTAATTTGACATTTTAACCCTTTTCATAATTTAAAAAAATAAATATAAAAGAATAAATTTGATCACTTCATAAAAAGGTTAAAAAAATTGAATAGCCAAAAACCAAGAAGCTAGTAAAGTTTCCAAACATTAGCCTAAGGTATCATTTGGGAAGGCAAGATTTAATGGATTATAGCTAATTGACTTATTTGTTTATTTGTAAAATGACCAAATTTACTCTCTTATATTTTAATCTTCTTTTAAACTTTTAAGGGTAAAAATTTTAAATTAACCAAAACTAAAAAGCCACTTAAAAATAAAGGTCACTTTTTTCCCTTCCCAAACACGAAAATAGCTGACTTAATTTTAGTTACACGAAAATAGCTGACTTATTTTTAGTTAACACTTTTTTTCTTTTTCCAAACACGAAAATAATTGGCTTATTTTTAGTTACACGAAAATAGGTAACTTAATTACATGTAATTAAGTTACCTATTTTCATGTAACTAACCTATTTTCATGTAACTAAAAATTTAAGCTACCTATTTTCGTGTAACTAAAAATAAGCCAATTATTTTCATTAACTAAAAATAAGTCAACTATTTTTCTTTTTAAACTAAGCCTAACCAAGGCCAAATACTGTACCAACCAGCAAAAGGGTAGATTAGGAAATTTGATTGTAGACCCATAACCTTCTGTACTTTAGCAGGCAGCACTTGGAGTGCTAAAAATTGTCAAAATTTTTACAAATTTATATAAATTTCTTTTTCTTTTAATTGCTTAAATTATTATAAAATTTTTATAAATTTCTAAAAATTTTGCACAAAAAGGCCAAAAAATTTCTGCTAGAATCCAGATCGTGGTAAAACACCCTACTAGCCATAAAAGCAAAAGACTGTTTCCACCCTAACGATATTTAGCAAAGTGACAATAATACCCCTAGATCGGAACATTCTTATCGGAAGCGTCTGTACGCTACTAGTTCTACTGTGTGCAAAGCTGGCGTCAATGGACCAAAATGATGTTCCCAAACGAGTAGGGGGTAGTTGCGTAATTTCCCTGTAGACCCCCACTATGTTCAGACCAAATGACGAGAATGCCCAGAATTGGAACATTTAAATATTTGATGAAATGACAGGTACTTTATAAATTGCAAATGAGGGAATAAAAAGTGGGGGTTCCATGGGAAGTTTACCTGGGTCCACCGTAGGCACCCGCGTTCGCTGTGAGCCGTTCGATGAGACCGGCGGACTTGGGCTCAACGCTCGAGGCCTTCGCATACTGAGCGCTCAGACCTACCCCTGAGGGAACAAAGAACGCTCCGTTTACCATCATGTCCCCGTCAGTCCTCCAGTTCCAGTCCGCCCACTCCGACTCGTCGGTGTCCACGCGCTTTGTCACCTGTCCAAAATAGTCATTTTAAAACATAAGATAAATTTCTGAAAATTTGTATGTTTTTCATCAAATATTTTATTTATTAGGCGGAACTTTTATTGCAGTGTACGAATTATAAATATTATTTTATCTTATTTTTATTATTCTAAATATATTCATAATTTGAATAACTATATAACAAGCCAGATAGCGCGTGAAATCATTGATTGGAAGTGGATGCTCGATGTTTGAACCTTTTGAATTGCTGGCGGCCACTCTGTCGCACAACTTGCATGCAAAATGCAATATTTTCTTACTTTTTATCTTTTTTTTTTTCAAATATTCTTATTAAATATTGAAACAATTCATTTCAAATTTTCAACGCCATATTGCGGTGCCTAAAAATTACCAACCAACTAATATACACATAAATGAACAATTATCTGAAAATTAAAAAATTTTTTAATTACATTTTACCCCTTAAAATTTGACTAATAATACATAATTTATTGTAACAACTCATGATTCTCTGATAATTTAATTTAAAATGTAAAATTAATAAAATGAATCGAAAATAAAATGCAGTGCCAGAAAGAAATTAGTGAAATGTAAATTTATTGCTTAAAAAATATTTAGATTAAAAAAAAAAAAACAGAAAGCTGCGCAAGAATATCACGCGCCACCACATAGCTATCGCTGGAACAGAAGTCAAAAGTTCTGATACGAACTTGATAAAAAAAATAAATAAATAATTAAAAAAATTTTTTACCTCCTTGGCGCTGGGATCCAGCGGCGCGATATAGCGATTGCCCTGGCTGTTGATGGTAGGGTTACCACTACCGCCGATAGCATACATTCGCCATTCGGTAAAATCATTGTTGACCACGTGTATGTACCCGCGTCTGCACCGAGGCATACGCTGCACCAGCCCGTCACCGAAGTGATTGAAGGCTATGGTCACCTGCATCCCGGAGTCAGGCAAGTATTTATCATCGTGCCCCAGTAGCATCACTTCGTTATGATGGGCAAAATAACTGTTTGATATCGTGATCGCCGTGGACCCCATTATGGCGTCGATCAGACCGTCCGTGCAGTAGGACAGGGAGCAATGGTCGATCCAGATGTTCTGAGAGCTGAAGATGGAGATACCGTCGCCGTCCGATTTGCTTCTCCACCCGACGTGCGTTGGGCTCGAGCGTATGTTAGTATTGCCCGTTGGGACGCAGTGGCTGATTTGGATGTTGTGGATTATGACGTTACTCACATACTGGAGGGTAATGCACCCGCCGCCAGTGACCTGCACGACGGCGCCGCGGCCGTCGATGGTCTTGCGGCTGTTGACAATGAGCTCGTGCTTGAGCTTAATGACCATGTTGGAGGAGAAGACGATCCACAGAGGCTCCGTCTGGATCACGGCGTGCCGGAGGGTGCCGGGCTTGGGGTTGGCGGGGTCGTGGTCGGAGGAGTCCGTGACGACGTAGATCTGGCCGCCCTTGCCGCCGAGGGCGGCGTGGCCGAACCCGATGGCGCAGTCCGCCAGCCTTTGGCGGTTGCTGGCCCAGTTTGGGTCGCACCGCCAGCAGTCGTCGATTGGGTTACCGGTGAGGCACGAGAGCTGGTCCTTGGACTCGGCATTATGGGTGGTGGCCGACATTTCTCTTCTAGATATCGATACATTGAGTCTCCTGTGGACAGAAAAAAACACTCACCCAGCTTAGAAAATACTCCAATGAGCAAGACCCAGATTGGGATTTCGACTAAAAAACAGCGACCGAGGTCATAAAATGGAACAATGAACAAAACCCAGATGAAGCTTTTTGTAATTTTTGCTTCAAAGAATGAAAAAGCAGAGAGTTCGTTCAAAACCAGATAGACTGAACAAAACCCAGATGGAGTTTTTGCTTCCTTTTTTCTTGTTTTCTAGTTCAATAATGTGCTGTGAAAAATAAAGCAGATTCAGTTGAGTAAATGCCATAAATGAACAAAACCCAGATGGGGATTTGGGGTGAAATGTGTGTAATGTTAGGAAGGAGTGTTGTTTCTCGTGTTTTACTTACTTTTGGACTTCTTGAACCACAGCTTCAGGGTTGGGGTGTTGATGGGGGAGAGTGAGAGTGGCTCTAATAAGAGGAGACACAGAGGTCAAGAGGCAGAACAAGAGAATGCAGGTGTTAGGAAGCATCCTTGGAGGAGAGCAATAAGGGTGTACCGCTACCATGGTGTAAAAGAAGCGCAAGAGATGTCTTCCTTGCTCTTAATGCTCACTTAGGAAGCTACAAATTTTTTGGGGAAATGTGATGTCCTTTATATCATAATAATTATAAAGATTACATATGATAATTGAACTAATAATTAAATAGAAAATTTGTTACTTTCAACCCTGGGCTTTTGAAGGTTTCTTGTATATTAACTAAAAGGAACCCCGAGGGGTTAGATGAGATGGTCTTGGACTGGGACTTAGGGGTTTACCACCCCAAGGTCTCAAGTTCAAGTCTCCTCTCTAGCAAAAACTTGGGGCCAGCCTCCCGGGCGCAAAGCGTAGTAAAGGTTGGTAGGACGGGCCTCCTTGGCTGGACGAACCGTATCCAGTTCTTGGGTGTGGGTCCGACTCCCCGCCGCTACGCGAGTTCGCGATTGACCGCTATACATGTTGAGGGGCCGGTATGTGTGGCACAAACCAAAAGAGATTCACTCTCTAGGGGTTTGACCTAGGGAGTGAATCTCTCGAGGTTAAATTTTTTTTTTTTTTTTTTTTGTATATTAACCAAAAGGAAAAAAGAAAGATTGAAGATTTCCGAGGTGGATGTGACGGGACACCATGGAAGTGAAACAGAGGAAGAAGAGGCTACTTCTCCCTCGTATTCCGAAGACAAGAGAGAGAAAAGGCTAAGGGCTGGAAGGGAAGGGTAAAAGGAAGATGATCTTTTTTTTTTTTTTTTTTCCTAACAGCAATTTTAAGCATATATGCTGTCAGTTTCACTGGTAATGCTAAAACACTGCAGATAGTGATGAATACCGTCTGAAAGAAAAAATGTGACTAACGTAAGTTTAAAAAATAAAACATAAGTTTCAAATAAAAAATATACGTACCTAACGAATCAATTGTATAAAATAAAAATTTTTGAAAAGTAATAATAATTTTTATATTTAAATTTTTTGTATAAATAATATTTTTAAAAAGTAATAATAATTTTTATATTTAAAGTTTTTGCAAAAGATAGATTAAAATACTTATATATTTAACTTTGATGGTATTAACAAAAATTGTAAATGAATTATTATGAATTCTCGTAAAATAATTTACAATTTAAAATAGTAAAAAATTTATTATGTTAAATTTATTTTTTCATTCACAATTAAACGAAGTTATAACTAAGATAGAGTTCTAAATTGACATTGTTAGGATTTATATATAATTATGGTAGAATTATAAATTTGCAGACCCTATTTTCAACTATTTATTGTTAAAAAAAAAGTAATCGATTAAATATAAAATCATTCATTTTTTACTTAAATTTAACATTTATCTAAACTTGAGTCTGAATTTAAATGTATCACATCATAGAAAAATGACCCGCTAAAAATTTTGATTGAAAGAAATTAAAAAATTTTTGATTAATATTAAAATTTTTTTTATATTTTTTTAATAAACCAAACACTATCTCCTTAAATAGTATTTTCAAAGATACTTAAAAAAAAATCAGCATTTGCTTGAAGGGATGTTTGACGTGTTGAAAATTATTGAAAAATTCTAAAAATTTTTAAAAATTTTTAAAAATTTTTAAAATTCTTTAACACATTTTGCACTTCTTGAAACAATTATAAATTTATATATATTTGACGGTCTTTCTCTCTAAAAAAGTGATACAAAAATTAAAAAAAAAATTACTATTTATCTTAAATAACTTAATTTGGTGGTTACACACCAAATAAAAAAAATTACTCAAATTACATAATTTATTATTTTTTGTTTTTTTCTTCACGCCAAACACTTCTTAAATTTAAGCTAAAAAATAACGGCATGACAAGAAAAAAAAAAATCTTAAAAAGAACTTAGGGGGAGAGAGAGAGTTTATCCGGAGGGAAAAGTCCCCTTCTCGATCTTGCTGTCTTCTCCTCCTTAAACCGGAGAGTTTCGTGTCTTTTGGCTTTGGCTGCGGATTAATAAGATTGACTCTGTCGCGTTGCGGTTCTGATAATCCATCTTAGGGAGTCTCTACAAAGGCCTTTTTCACTTTTCACGTTTGGGGAGAGAGAGAGAGCGGCATGATCACAGTCTCTCCAGGGCTCAGATTTTGCGATTTATTGCTGTTTGAGCTCTCGTTTGGCACATTAAATTTTATTAAAATTTATTAATTTTAATTAATTTTTATTTTTTTAATTAAATTTCTTCATATATTATTTTTATGTGATATCTTTCTACTTATATTTTACTTTTTCATCAACTTTTTATTAATCAAATACACCTGAATTGTAGGTTCATTTGGTGCGATAAAAATTGTTATATAAAAATTTTTAAAATTTTTTCACATATTTTGTATCTTTCATATTTTGTAAAATAACTATAAATTTGTATATATTTACATATCTCAACAATTTTTTATGAACTTCAATAAATTTTTTACAAATATCAATAATATTCTACAAATCCTAATAATTTTTATACAAATCCAAATAACTTTTCACATCTTTCAATAAATTTTGAGAAAAAACCGTTTCAATGGATCCAAAGAAATTGTTTCTATGGGTTTTTTTTTCCCAAAAAGTTGATGTAAAAGTGAAAAAAATTTCATTATTCATCTCTAAAAAATGTGATTTGTTGGTTGCACATCAGACACAAAAAAAAAATTAAAGCACATTTTTTATTACACCAAACGCCACTTTAATATTAGTAAAAGCAAATAGAAAAGAAGTAAAAAGGAACGATAGGGTTGGAGAAAAGGTTTTTACACCTGGAATTTTTTATTTTTATTTTAATTTTTATCCTTCACCATATTAGTTTGAGATAGCGAGTAACAATTTTTTGAGAGTAACAATTACCTTATACGAGGGTAAATAAATGATGGAAACTTATTAAAACATTATATTATTTTCTTATTATTTTGTAAAATATTTATTTACACTCTTATAAATCTTAGGCAATGTTTTTTTTTAAATAATTATAATAAATATTATAAAATAATAATTTATTTCATCAAACTAAAATTAATTAATTAATTGTTTTATCAAAATAATATTGTTTTGGGTAAGTTTTATCAAAATAATATTTGTAATAATAATTTATTACTAAAATTATTTATTTTATTTTATTAGATAATACTATTAAAATATTAATTCATGACTAAATTCTTTATTTTCTCAAATTAAAACTATTTTTAATGAATAGTAATTAATTATTAAAATAATATATTTTATTAAATTGTTTCATTAAATAAAAGTTATATCTCATAAATAATAATTAGTAGATTATATATTGTATTGATATAATTTATTAAAATTAATAATTTATTTAAATAAAGTAAAATTAGTTGTTTTATTGAATTATTTTACCAAAAAAATAATTTTAAATAATAATAATTCATTATCAAAATTAATTACAATTGAAATATTGATCTATGAAAAAATTGTTTTATATAATTAGTTTTTATTTGAAATTATATATTCTAATAATATATATTTTATTAAAATTAATTATTATTAAAATAAAAATTATTATGATGATTTATTTTATTATAATATTTTACGAAAATTAAATATTGACTTTTACTTCTTAGTCGATTTATCCTAATTCCAAACATAATAAATTTTTACGCTTTCAAAAATTTTAACATTCTAAGTATAATATTATTATTATCGGATAACATTTATTTTCCCAATTTAAACATAACTACCATGAATTTGTTACCCCATTAATTGTTATTAGAGTAATAATTTAATTTCAAAATTTTTAACAAATAAATATATTTTTATTTATCTTTAGTTTTTTTTTAACTTTTAACTGTACTTTATAAATTATATATGGTATTGGCAATTCACAAATAAATTCTTATGTTCTACTTTGATTTTTTTAAAATTGATATGAACTATATAATTAGAGAAAAATACTTATGGTATTAAAATTATATAAAAAATGTTATTAAAAGAATAAGGTAATTCTATAATTTTATTTAGTGAAAAATAAAGTAGAGTGTAAGAATCTATTTTTAGAATGCAAATAAACTTACCCTTAACAAAAATGAGATGATTCTTTTATAGATTGTGTTACTTAAACCTCACTAAAAAATTCACCTTATGCCTAAAGCTTCTTAGAACATCTGGCAGTTATTCATAGAATAAATTACATTTAAACTCTTTAAACATTTGGATAATTTTATATAAACCCCTCAATAGTTAAAAATTACAAAAACTTCTTCATTTTGAAAAGTTGTAACACTTGGACCTCTTCATTAATATGCCGTTAGAATTTCTATTGAAATGATGACGTCATCAAAAAAATTCCAATATACTAAGATTACCTTTCCCAATATTTAAAATTTACATAATATATATACACAATTTGTTCATGAAATCTGCATAAATCTTAAGCAATTATAACAGATTACAAATTTACATAAATTTCAATCAAATCTATATAATTCTAAAGATTTCAACCAAATCTATACAATTCTACAAATTTCAACCAAATCTACACAAATTCATCTCTTTTATTTGGGTAAACTCTGCAAGTTCAATCCCATCTCTCTCCTAGCATACAAATCACAAAACAGAAGTTATGTAGAAATCTCAAGTAAATCTATACAAATTTATACAAATTCATCTCTTTAATCCACAAATCCATACAAATCACAACTCATACAAAATCTATACAAATTAGGTTCCATGTAACTCATGTTGTCTGACCCCAAGAATAGGAAATCCAATCTTCGAACTGAGACATAAGAATCAAAATTGGGAAAAAAAGAAAATAACCTGGTCTAGATCTTCAAGATATTCTTTGATTCTCAAGATGCCAATCGCGATCCCAACTAAATCCTTTCTAGACCGAGTCACAAACCCAAACCCCACAATCCTTACAATCCTAATCGACACTCATTAGATGACCACCTTCTTGGCGTTGGACACGATAGCTCACAGTATGCGTTGTTAACTTGGGATCGAGTTAGAGGGGTTGGGGGCGGTATGACAGAGACACTTGCGCTTACTGTAACTACACTGAATGAAGGTAGGTTGGGGGCACTACGGCTGGCGTGCATAGTTGTAGATGTGGGATTTGGCAAGCGGTGGGTTAATTGTACCGTTGGTGGCAACGGTCGTGCTATTAGTTGTATCTGTGTCGTTGGGCTTAGATGCAGGGAGAGCATAGAGAATGAAGGTGAAAGAAGGGCCGGGGCTATTGGGTAGTAGAGCAAAAGAACCCTTGGATTTGGAAAGTAAATTTATCTTTTTAATAAATTTTTACCGAAGTTAGGGGCAAAACTAATAGAGAGGATCCAAGTACTACAACTTTTCAAAATAAGAGTGTTTGTAATTTTTAAATGTTGAGAGAATTTATATGTAATTATCCAAATGTTTAATAGGTCTAAATGTAATTTATCCTTATTTATAATAATTAGTCAATAAATTTAATCATTTTATTTTTCTACCAAGTGAGCTCTGTTGAAATGGTGTTTGTCTCTTAATAACAACAATGCCAAATCCAAAAGAGCAAACAAAGCTAAAAGGGTAATATTTATTAAATATACTCCATTTTAAATTCTTACACTCTAAAATGTATTATTTATCGTGAAAAAATGATAAAGGAAAAATAGAAGTCATGCGTGGTTCCCCACAAAGTCACAAAAAGTGTTAACACTATAATTTAATTTTCACAATTACGCGAAATTTAACTGGATCATATATATAATTATAAATAAAAGCGGCTTTCATCATTAATTATTATTTTTTTTTCAACAATCCCGGCTGGGTGTGACACAACATGCAAGACAAGCGAATTGTTTTGTTTATTATTATTTTTTTTTGGTCGAAAGTTTCTTTTTCCTTTGAGAGAAATTCTCAATGAAATTAATGGAGATGCATCGTGTATCGGTCTCTTTCCTCAACCACCGGCCGGCGAAAACGAATTTCATGACATAAGCCATCACCAGAGAAAGGAAAACATACATATATAAACAATGTAATTAACAAAGGTTTGATATTTAAGACAAATATGTCAAATTTTTTTAAAGTGAAATTGAATGAAGTGACGATGACATCGACAGCGTTATAATTAAAAATATATATTTTTTTTTATAAATTTATTTTTTTAAATAATAGGCTTGTAAGTGTCTTTTTTAATATTGTTTTAATTTATTATTTTTTCAATAAAATACCCTGGATGCGTCGTAACACTACTATATACGCCAAATTTTAATCATAAATTTAAATGGAAAACACCCTTTTAGTGACCAATGATTTGAGAAATGCATGAGCTTTGAGAGATAAAACCGTATTTCGATAACAGTAATATCGCTGTCATTCTTTTTTGAAATCCAAGTTGATGGCTCTTTAATTCGCCTACTTATAAATTCCTCACGGTGGCTTTGGGAAAAGTCTCTCTCTCTCTCTCTCTCTCTTTATATGTTGATTGCCTCAGATTCAATAGCAAATAAAACGGATGGGATCCATGTCAGCTAAGCATGGGGAATTTCTGATCTCAAAACATCCCGGCATCTCAAACCTTAGAAAATCTGCTATCAACCGATCGCTTTCCCAAATTTTTTAAAATATTTTCAAAAAAATTCAAAAATTTTTCAAATTCTTCCAACTAAATTTCACTAGATGTCATTTTTATATCACTTCATCACCAACTTCTACTTTTTTTTTTTTTGAATTTCTTTGAAATTCTAACTGCCCCCTGTATATATGGATTTTCAAATCCAAAAGATCATCCAAAAAACTTGCGCATATACACATATGTTACACATACACATATATATGTATATACACACATGCATACGAAAAACTATAATAGTTTTCTCGAGTTTTTTTTTTTTAATTCCGTTCCTAAACTATCAAACGCACCTATTACATACTCAAATATCAAATTCGTTATATTTGGTAACCGAATAGAATTGAATTGGATAATTCGAGAATGTAATAGGTGCGTTTGATAGTTTGAGGATTTCGAACCAAATAAAACACAATTAGATAGTTCGAGAATGTAATAGGTACATTTGATAATTTGAGAAAAAATAGAAAAAAGATGATAGTTTGAGAAATATTTTCATAAAAATTTTTTTTTATAAAAAATTTTTCAATTTTAACACTTTATTCATTTTTTGCATCATATTAAAATGATTATTTTATTCTATTAAACTAAAATAATTTTTAATAAATAATATATTATTATAACAATTTATTTTATTAAAATTAAAATAATAATTTATGATTATGTAAAAAATAATAATTACATATTAAAATATTTATTTTTATTGAAATTAAATTAATTATAAATAAAATATTTATTTTTACTGGTAATGCTAAAAACACTTCAGATAGTGATAAATACTATGTAAAAATCTATTTTTTAAAAAAATGTGACTATTGTAAGTTTAAAAAATAAAACATAAGTTTTAAATAAAGTACATTTATATATAACAAATGAATTGTACAAATAAATATTTTTAAAAAGTAATAATAATTTTTATATTTAAATTTTTTGCAAAAGATAGGTAAAAATACTTATATATTTAAGTTTGATCGTATTAACAAAAATAAATTATAACAAATGCTCATAAAATAATTTATGATTTAAAATAACAAAAACTTTGTTATTTTAAATTTATTTTTCTATTCGCAATTGAACGAAGCTATAACTAAGATAAAGCTTTAAATTTACATTGTTATGATTTATATATAATTAGAATAGGATTATAAACTTGCAAACCCTATTTTCAGCTACGTAGAGTTAAAAAAACTAATCAATTAAATGTAAAATCATTTATTTATTTTTTACTCAAATTTAATACGTATCTAAATTTAATATTGAGTTTAAATTGTATCACGTCATAGAAAAGTGACTCATTATCGAATTTGATTGAAAGATGTTAAACAAATTAATAAAAATTAAAAATTTTTAATATTATTTAATAAACCAAACACCCCTTAAACAGTATCCTGAGAGAGAAAAAAAAAAACTCTTAAAAAGAAGTTAGGGAGAGAGAGAGAGAGTTCATCTGGAAGGAAGGACAAGTCCCCTCCTCGATCGTGCTGTCTTCTCTTCCTAAAACCGGAGAGTTTCACGTCTCTTAGCTTTGGCTGCGGATTAATAAGAATCCATGTGAGAAGGGAGACTCGGAGGCTTATTACCTCAATGTCTCAAGTTCAAGTCTCTTCTCTAGTAAAACTTGGGACCAGCTTCTTGGGCGTAAAGCGTAGTAAAGGTTGGTAGGATGGGCCTCCTTGGCTGGACGAACCGTATCCAGTTCTTGGGTGTGGGTCCGACTCCCCGCCGCTACGCGAGTTCGCGATTTATCGCTATACATATTAAGGGACCGGTATGTGTGGCACAAACTAAAAGAGATTCACTCTCTAGGGGTTAGGCCTAGGAAGTGAATCTCTCGAGGTCAAATCTTTTTTCATTTTAGGGAATCTCTACAAACACCTTTTTCACTTTTCACGTTTGGAGAGAGAGAGAGAGAGAGAGAGAGAGAGAGAGAGAGAGAGAGAGGGGCATGATCGCAGTTTCTTTAGGGCTCTGACTTTGTGATTTACTGTAGTTAAAGGCTGTTCGGATTAAAAAAATATTAAAAATTATAAAATATTATTAATTTTTCTTAATTAAATTTTATCATATATTATTTTTATATCTATTTTTTGTATTTTTTATTTTTTTATCATCCAAGCGTGCCTTAATATTAGCAAAAGCAAATATAAAAAGAAGTAAAAAGGATGGAGAGGGTTGGAGCAATGGTTTATTACACCTGTAATTTTGTGATTTTAATTTTAATTTGTATCTTCCATCGTATTAATTTGAAAGAGTGGGTAACAATTATCTAGGAATGAATATTACCCATATGGGAGTACATGGGTAATAAGAAGTTATTAACAAATTATACACTTTACTTATTATTCCGCAAAACAATTATTTCTATTCTTGCAAAATCCTAAACAACGTTCTTTTACAAATAATTATAATAAATATTATAAAATAATAATTTATTTACTCAAATTAAAATTAATTAATTAGAAAAATTATTTTATCAAAGTAATAATTTATTACTAAAATGATTTATTTTATTTTAGACAATGCTATTAAAATATTAATTCATGACTAAATTATTTATTTTCTCCAGTTAAAAGTATTTTTAATGAATAATAATTACTTATTAAAATAATTTATTTTATTAAATTATATTATATTATTATGTATTGTATTAATATAATTTATGAAAATTTAAAATTTATTTAAACATAAAATAAAATTAGTTGTTTTATTAAATTATTTTATCAAAATAATTCTTAACAAATAATAATTTGTTATTAAAATTAATTACAATTGAAGTATTAGTCTATGATAAAATTACCTTTATAATTAATTTTATTTAAAATTATATATTTTAATAATATATATTTTTTAAATTAATTATTATTAAAAAAATTATTATGATGATTTATTTTATTATAATATTCTACAAAAATTAAATATTTACTTTTACTCTTGGTCTCTTTATCCTCACTCCACATAATTAATTTTTACTTTTGCAAAATTTTTTACATTTCAAATATAATATTATTATTATTATCGAGTAATATTTATTTTCTTAATCTGAGCACATGTATCATAAATTTGTTACCACAGTAATTGTTACTAAGGTAATGATTTAATTTTAAAATTTTAAACAAATAAATATATCTTTATTTATTTTTAATTTTTAGTTATACTTTATAAATTATATATAGGCGGACCTATTTGTAATTTACAAATAAATTTTTATACTCCACTTTAATTTTTCAAGTTGATACGAATTGGATTCTTGTAAAAGGATATTCATGACATTAAAATTATATAAAATATTTTATTAGAAGAATGAGAGTAATTGTGTAATTTAATTTAGTTAAAAAATAAAATAAAATGCAAATAAGCTTACCCTTTAAAAAAAAATGAGATGAAATTTTTTATAGACTGTCTTAACTAAACCTTACCTAAAATTTCACCTTGGGCCTAAAATTTCTTAGAACATCTGGCTTCCATAAGCCTGTAATTAAGGAGTTCAGTTACTTATAATCATTATTTATCAATGAATTTAGTCATTTTTATTTTTGTCTTTTAAGTGAGCTCGGCTGAAATCCAGAAGGGTAAGTAAAGCTAAAAGGGTAATATTTATTAATTAAATATACTCCATTTTAAATTCTCAACACTTTAAAATGTATTATTTATCGTGAAAAAGATAATGGGATAACAGAAGTCATGCGTGGTTCTCCACAAAGTCACAAAAAGAGTTAACACTATAATTTGGTTTTTATGATTACGCGAAATTTAACTGGATCATATATATATAATTATAAAGAAAAGCGGCTTTGATCATTAATTAATTTTTTTTTTCAACAATCACGGCTGGGTGTAACTTAACATGCAAGACAAGCCAATTATTTTGTTTACTTTTTTTTTTTTTTTGTCGGGAGTTTCTTTTCCGTTTGAGAGATGTGCGAAAAAATTTTTGGCTCTCTTTCTCCGTAGATTCTCTCTCTCCCTTGTTCATAGAGATCCCCTCTCGGCGGCCACCTACATGTAAGAAAACGGAAAAATAAAACGGTCGGAGTTGATTCTCGACTAACGACACTCTGATGCTTAAGTTAGTAACTATTATAAATAATAAACTCATGTAAATAGAGAGAGGGAGAGAGAGAGAAGACAGCCAAAAGACCTTTACTTTGTCTTCATTTTTTATACTTATAGATGAAGTGTGTGACGTACTTTTTACTGATTTGACTATTACTATATTTTGATATGACTTAAAGTGGATGTGGGTGGCTAATATTAAATGTCAGATGATATAAGCTTTGGAAAGTGCGTAAAAGTGACTTTGTTGCACATACTCTGCAGATTTTTTCTCCTATTGCATTTACGTTTAGTAAATAAAGTAATTATACAATATGACTATCAAATTATTTAGTTCTAATTTAATTAGAATATACTTTTTTTTAGTTAAAATGTTATATTATGGTCTAGAGTGCACTATACAGCTCAGGAAGATATTTCTTAGCCTCGTAAGGGAAATTGTCAAATGAAATTAATGGAGATGCATCATGTATCTGGTATCAGTCTCTTTCCTTAACCACCGGGCGGCAAAAACGAATTTCAAGAGAAAGGAACACGTACATATATAATATTCTTCAAGCATAATTTAAAAGAAATTATAAACAAGATGATTAACAAGGGTTTGATATTTAAGACAAATATGTCAAATTCTTTCAAAGTGAAATTGAATGAAGTGGCGATGACATCGACAACGTTACAATTAAAATATATGTGTATTTTTATAAATTTATATTTTTAAAATAACTGGTTTGTAAATGTTTTTTTTTTTTCATATTAATTTAATTTATTGTTTTTTCAATAAAATACTTTGATGTAATGCGTCGTAACGCTACTATGTAGGCCAAATTTTAATTATAAATTTAGGGGGAAAACGCCCTTTGGGTGACCTATGATTTGAGAAAACGCATGACTTTTGAGAGAAGAAAGCAGGTTTCGCTAACAGTAATATCGCTGTCATTCTTTTGTGAAATCCAAGTTGACGGCTTTGGGAAAAGTCTCTCCCTCTCAATCTCTCTTTGGTTGGATGTTGATTGCCTCAGATTCAACAGCTAAGAAAACGGACGGGATCCATGTCAGCTAAGCATGGGGAATTTCTGAGCTCAAAACATCCCAGCATCTCCAACCTTAGTAACATATATATGAATTTTCAAATTCAAAAAGATGATCCAGGAAACTTGCGCATATACATATATGTTACACACACACACACACACGAAGAACTATAAAAATTTTCTATGAAAAAAAAGAAATTTTAAATATATTATAAAATATTTTCATAAAGTTATATAATTTCTGATGATAGTAATTGAATTTTTTTATATTTATATTTTTTTATTTTTGTCAGTTTTAATAAATAAATAGAGTTTATTAAAGCTACGCTTCTATATTAAGGTTCGTTTAGCGCAGCGAAAAATAACGAAAAATAACAAAAAATGTGATTTGAAAAATTTTTGGCGTTTGGCGTGCAACAATTAAACTGATTTTTTTAGAGATAAATATTGAAATTTTTTGACTTTTACATCAGTTTTTTGGAAAGAGAAATCGTCCGAATGATTTTTTTGGTTCTGTTAGAACAGTTTTACTTCAGAATTTATTAAAAGTGATTAAAAAGCTTTTCAAATTTGTAAAAAAAAAAATTTATTGAAGTTTGTGAAATACTATTGGAGTTTTGTAAAAAAAATTATTAGGATTTGTAAAAATTGTTGGCATAAGTAAATATATATAAATTTATAAAAATTTTATGAAATACGAGGAGTATAAAATATGTTAGAGAATTTTAGAAATTTTCAAAAAATTTTAGTGTTTTTTAACCTCCTTTTTTGGAGAGCCAAATAGGCCCTAATACTAAAAATTTATGTTTTGTTAAATCTCAATCTAACCCAATTCTAAAAATTAAACTTAGCTCTAGAATATATATTAAATCTCAAATTTACTTAATCCACCACATCTTTTTTATTTTAAAATGTTTATCAATTTTAATATACGCTTTTATTTTGTTAATTCTTGACTTGTATTACAAAATTAACTAGAGTTAAAAATATTATTATTTTTAATTTTATTAAAATAATTTTGTAGCTTATTTTTTAAAAAATAATTCAAATATTAAGTATTATTAATCAAAATTTTAACCAGATTGATAACATGAATAATTTGATTTTAAAATCATATTTTCTTAAAAAATACTCTCATACATATTTAATATTTAGCCCTTTGCTATATTTGTAAATTTAAAATATACTAATAATTGTATTGAATTTATAAGCAAGTAGTTTCAAAAAGGATCATTCACATTTATTAAAATTATATGTCACAACACTAGAAATTTTATATGCAAAAAAAAAATGAAATTATAATATTTTAGTGACGTGGGAAAATAAAGTTTTGTAAATGAAAAAAAAGAAAAAAAAAAGAGCAAAATAACTTCTAAAATAATTTAAAATTATGTAAAAAAATAGAATGAATATAAAATAAACATATCATATAAGATTCAGAGTAAATGAGAGAGTAAAAGAGAACATACATCCTTGTAATATCATAGATAATATTATAGATAGATTTGATAGGGCAAAAAGCTAAAACTTGTAAAGGCAATTAAAATTGTTGAAATTATAATTAAATGTGATGAAGTAAATGGCTTTAATTTCCTTTCTTTAATTAATTAAAGTCTGAGAATGTATATATATATACATACCTATAATTTCCTCTGCCTTTTTGCTTAATAAGAAATTAAAGAAGTACCTAATACTGCTGGAATAGAATCGGAATGGAAGTGTAAACAGTTGTCAGCACTTTGCCATTTGCTTCCTTTTGCTCTCTCCCAAATTTTGACAGCATACTATGAGAGGTTTGTAACAAAATTTTTAGTAAAAAATTATCTATTTTTTATCTTTGAGTGTTTGACAAATCACTAACTTTTATTATTTTTTTATTTATGTTATAATAACTTGTCAACTCAAAAGTTACTAAAAATTGTTAAAAATTGTTAAAAGTGATTAAAAGTTACTAAAAATTTCAAAAGTTATTTAAAATTTTATCAAACACGCAAAAGTTATAAAAAATTACTAAAAATTACTATTTAGGTTTGGTTTGGGAAGAAAGTTAACAAGCTTATTTTTAGCTAACTAGTAGCTAGCTAAAAATAAGCTTGCTAAATTTGTGTTTGGGAAGAAAAAAAGTGACTTTTTTGATGTGAAAAGATAATTTTTGTTAATTTGACATTTTTATCCTTAAAAGTTTAAAATAAGATTAAAATATAAGAGGATAAAATTGACTAAACACTATTACGGTTAAAAAATAGCTGACTACTAGCCAAATTTTCTAAATGGAGCCTTAATTCACCAAATACATTAAAATTAAAATTATAAATAATAATTTTTAATAAAAAATATTAAAAATTATTAAAATTTATACTTCCAAACACCCCTGTTACTGTATAGGTGTGTCGGAACAACCAGATCGGGTAAAAAAAAAACAAACCCAGCAACCATGCGCAGAACTTTGAAGGGACAAGTCACAAGTGGGGGCCACGTACTCCCATTAACTGCAAATTTTCACTTGGAGCAGATAATTTTTTTTAATCACTTTTTGTACATATATAAGTTTAACCCCGTTGAAATTTAAAAGTTACTCTTATTAACTCGTTTGGCGTAAAAAAAAATTTTTAAAAATTTTATAAATTTTTAATAATTTTTTTATATTTAATTTTTTCACTATTATTAATTTTAAAAAATTTTAATATTTCACTAAAAGAATAAAAAAATTTAAAAATAAGTTAACCGAATGTATAAATTTTTTATAGAATTATATTCTTTGTGTCGAATACTTTCAAATGAGTACTATTGTCATTATTTTTTTTGAATTTTTTTGAATCCGTAGGAACGAATTTAGAAAATCATTTTCACGGTTTATAATTTTTCAAAAAAAAATGACGTTAAAATTAATCACAAATTACATTTTATCTCAATTTATCTTATTTTTTTTACTCCAAACGAGTCCATTAACAGAATTTTTTTTACGTGAATCTGTCCGACGATATTGTCACACTCTGCTTTTTTATTATTTTTTAATTTTTATCTCTCTCCGATGGCACCCCTCTTTATTTTCATCATTCCTTCCTCTTTCCCTCCCACTAATAAAGCAATTGCCATTTCCCTCTCTTTATTTTTTTTTTCTTTACCCTCGACACTTATTTCTCTCTCTTTCTCTGAAACCCAATGAGCAAAAACCGCTCGTCTTTCATATAAGATTTTAAAGGTGTGTTCGGAGTCTTAAAATAAATAAAAAAATTAAAAAATAAATTTGATGTGACGTAAAAATAATAAATAATAAAATATAATTAAAAGAACTTAAAAATTTTTTAATTTTTTTTAAGTTCCAAACGAACCCTAAAATTCTATCTTCAATTTATGTAACCAAATAGACAAAATGCCAAATTAAACGCTCAAATGAGTGTGGGGGCACAAGTGTATAGGTGGGAGCGAAGGTACAGGAGGCCAAATGCAACTGTAACAAACTATAATAGGTAGCGGCACTTGTCAGCAAAAAAATAATAGATAATATTTGATCCAAAAGCAAATGTACCGATGAATAATCAAATTATTTAATAAGTAATATATATTTTAGGTTTAATTAATAGTTTTTTTTTTTTAAATCATACTAATTTTAGGTATTTTACCAATTATTTATTAAAAAATTAATATTTCACGTCACCCAACAATATTTTGGACTGTACATCGGTAAGAAAAATAATAAAAAATTAAATCACTTGTAAACAATAGCTCTCCAACAAAAATGAGTTACTGTAGTAACCTGTAAAATAGCTACTAGTTTGGAGAGTCTGATACAAAAAATTTTCTTCATATTTATTAGGTAAAATACTTAAAATAGTTCTTTTACCTCTTCTACTGCACATGCTCTAAACCAGAGGGCTAGGTCTGAGGGCTAGGTCTGCCTTGTCTAGTAGATTGCATTGTTTTCAGCTAAATAAATTTGCATCCATGTTGTTGCCATTGAATATGGGCATAACAAATGTAAAATAATTAAAATTTAATGTAAATAGCTGTTTTGGGGCTTTTTAATTAAATGCAAGGACTTTTATTTATTATTTAAACCTAGGGAAAGTTTGGAAGCATAATTTTTAATAATTTTTAATCAAAAATTACTAATTGTAATTTTGGTATGTTTTGTGAAACAAGTTATAATTTTTAGTAATTTTTTTACAACTTTTAGGTATTTGGTAAAAGTTTTGGCAACATTTAGTGATTTTTAGCAATTTTTAAGTGTTTGGTAAAATTTTTGACAATTCTCACTAACTTTTGTGTGTTTAGTAAAACTTTTTGTAACTTTTGAGTGGAACAAATTACTGTAACAGAAGAAAAAGTGGTAAAAGTTGAGATTTTACTAAATACTTACTTTGTAACTTTTGGTAAATTTTTACACATTTTTATATTACCAAACGGGGCCTTATTTTAATTAAACACTCTGACATGTATATATGTATATGAGTTGTAATTCTTCTGAATGCCCACAAAATAAAAGATCTATGAAACTAAAGTCGTGGACAGACAAACCGGCCCCCTAATAACGCGCATTCTCCCTTGTAAGTAAATGGGTGTAATCCTTGTTTCATTAGCTGGATAATAAGCTGGGTGTATAAAGGCCAAGGAATCTCCAAGACCAGCTAATTAAATTTTTTAATATATTGTACGGCTGAGATATATAAAAAGTCATATCTTTTAAGTTCACAACCAATTCGTCAACAATAATGAGTGCTGTAGTACACAGGTAACCGTGCATGTGGTGTCGTATTGCCGGCATTGTAAATCTAATTTTTACTAACCCACTCCTAGTTGATCCAATAGAGCGGGAGTCAAATTTAAGACTTAATTGATATACCCAAGTCGTAAATTCAATTCTCATTTGAAGCGGTAATGATTTAATTGGGGGGCCGTGATGGTGGGTTGCTGCGCTAATTTTTCCGAGGGTTTGTAACTCAGTAGGTAAAACTCTGGGTGATTTCCCTTGTTACAAAAAAAAAAAATCTAATTTTTAGTAATTTCTAATTTTTTTTGTCTAAAGTTAATAATTAGAATTTTTTATATGTTCAATAAAATAAGTAATTATTTTTTATGAACTTTTAATAATTTTTTACAACGTTTAGGTGTTTAATAAATTTTTTGACAATTTTTATATATTTGGTAAAAATTCTTTTTATTTGGTAAGTTGATAAAAATTTTAGTAAATTCTAAGTTAAGTAAATTACTATAAATGACAAAAAAAAAGGGGTAAAAATTGATGTTTTAACATACACCTAAGAAGCAAAAGTTGACTGATTTCTGCCCAAATTTGATCCACCAAACGATGCTGTCTATTAGATTATTTGGATTAATTTGAATATCTCATGATTAACTAATCGTATCAAAATATTTAATACTAACTCAATTCACTTATTACACAACTAAGACGACATGGCACTATAACCTGTTTAATATGTATGTTATGTATCTGGATTAATTCATCAAACATGTCCACATATATACGACTAACTAAAAAAAAAAAAAACATGACTTTTGTAACATATTTAATATGCTAATCCAAAAATTATACGAATCTAATTAATTATACATGTTTAATTGTATTAAACAGTTTGAATTATTTTTTACAAGAACTTATTTAGACTCAACCTTAATCTTCCAACCATTTTTTTTAAATAATTAAATTTACTCTCTTATATTTTAATTTTTTTAAAGTTGAAGGACAAAAATATTAAAAAACCAAGAGCCTGTTTGGCCACACCAAATTCACCAAGACTCACCAACTTTAACTAATTTTTGTACTTTTCTCCAATCAAAAATTTTCACCTATCACCTTTTTGTCACATCTTTCCATTTTTTATTGTACTTTTTCCTTCACTTTTTGTTTACAAAACACCCCTAAACAACTAATTGCTAAAAAATTACTTTTTTTTTCCCTTACCAAACTCAGCCTTAAGCTATATCTAATATATACATACATATATATTGTGTATAGAGATAACCTGAAATTTAGACAAGATTAATTTTAACGCTTTGATGTTGATAATTAAGTCGACATTCGACAACAATCAATTTTTTATAATTTTAAATAATTTTAAACAACTTTTTAATAAATTTGTCAAACTGACAGTAAGTAATTACTTAATAACCTATCTCGTGAATTTTGCCTAAATAGAAGGGAAACAAAACTTGTGTGCATTGCCTCCTCACGACATACAGATAGAGCATAAGCTGAATTAAGTATTGAAAAGCACCAACTTGCACCAAGAAAGAAGAATCTAATTTATAAATTAGAAGAATCTAATTTATAAATTTTATTGATAATATATATATATATATATATATCCCGTTAGTTCGTTAATTTGATCAACGTATTAATTTCACAATATGCAAGAAAATTTTACATATCAAGGTTTCGTTTAGTTTGCAATTTTTCTCTGAAAAATTCTATAAATCTCTGTTAATTTTATATTACATCAATTTTTTTTTTCACTGTATGTATTACGAACTCTCAATTTATCTCAATTTACTTCACTTTTTCTTACTCCAAACGAAGTCCAAGTAGACTTAAAACTATTAACTTTGGAGTCTGTTTAATTTTTTAAGGTCTACCCCTTTGTTTTAGAAAACATATGCAAATCCAAAGCAATTAAATTTTCTAGAATAAAAAAAAAGGAATTTTTCTTTTCGAAGGAAATTATAACTCAAAAAGTACACAAGTCCTATTTTTCTTTTTTAGCTTATTATTTCCATATTATTCAAAAATTATTATTTCCACACCCTTTTGGTTAAAAAAAAAAGTTAGAAGTTTTCTTTTATAATTCTTCATTAAAATTTAAATTTTTTAGTAGCTGTAATTTTTAGGCATGTTAATTGCATTCATAAAAAAAAAAATAAATAATTTACGTCTGTTTAGATAAATAATAACTGAAAAGTTAATTTTTTTTATTTTTTAACTTTTTACCCAAACGGAGATGGAGTTTTTAATTTTTTTTTATTTTTGCGAATGTGATTAATAAACTTAAAAATTATATTTTAAAAAAAATTAATGAAAACATCATATAAATTGAAAAAAATATTTTTTTTTTCTTTTTAACCAAACTAAGCTAACTGATGTGAGGATTACCAGGTGATTGGATGCGTGGTGGGGATTAGAACCTCAAGTCAATTCCACATTACCCATTTATGGCCCGTTTGATTTGGTAAAATTTACTAAAAATCTCCAAAAATCTCTATAAATCTCTGTTAACTTTATATCACATCAATTTTTTTCTCTCACTGCACGTATTACGAATTTTCTCCAAACCATAATTTATTTTAATTTATCTCATTTTTTCTTACTCCAAACAAACCCTTAATTTTGTATTCGATCAGTCACTATTGGACTGATACATATACATACAAAAAAATATATATATATCTATATATTTTTACATGATTGGTGGGAAGAAAGAAATGAAGGTGGCAGCTTTAGGTCCTTGTCACTGAATTATTGAGTGAAATTTGATTGAAAAAGAGGCAGCCGAATTTGCCAAAAAGAGTAATTTAATGGAAAATTTTTGATTTTTTTTTTTTATACGAAGGAAACCTCTCATCGGTGAACCGTCGCAAGTAAAACTTCCAGGCGAGCGCACCACCCCGCAAGACACGCCCACCGATAAGACCGAGTGCCCAGGAAAAAATTCGAACCCGAAACGTGAGAAGCATGCCCACTCTTCAATTTTTTTTTTTTTTTTAATTTGATAAGTGCTTCAAGTGAGGAAAGTCTTACTGCTTTTTTTTAAAATAAATTCACGTACATATTTTTATGATCCCACAAAATTATTTCAAAATTGGAAACGTTATATATTGGTTTAGCTTTTATACGCTTTGACTGCAAAATCTTTTTTAGGAAAATAGATTTTAAAATCATGACACACCTCTAAAATTATTATTTTTTTATATTTTATTATAGATTATGATGGCGTTTGGAGACTTAAAAAATAACGAAAAATATAATTTGAATAAATTTTTAGCATTTAGCATGTAGCCACCAATCACCATTTTCAGAGATGAATAGTATTTTTTTTATTTTACTTTTGCATCATTTTTTTGAAGAGAGAATTCGTTTAAACAATTATTTTAGATCTGTTCAGATGGTTTTATGACAAAATTTTTTAAAAGTCATTGAAAAGTTTTTAGAATTTATAAAAAAGTTATTTAGGTTTGTGGAAGTCTTATTGAAGTTTGTAAAAAATTTATTGGGTTATAAAGATATATATAAATTTGTAGAAATTGCACGAAGTATAAGGAGAGCAAAAATATGTTAGAGAGTTTTAAAGATTTTCAGAAATTTTCCTCAAGTTTCAACGCGCCATATGTGGTATATTTAGAGCGATAAAAAATGAGATAAATTGAGATAAGTTGTGGATTCATAATTCGCGAAGTGAAATAAAATATGAATAATTTTTAAAAATTTTTAGAGATTTTTAGAATTTTATAACAATTAAACGGAGCCACAATATGTCATTTGTTAAAAAAAAAAAAAATCTATACTCTTTTCTATATTTTGCCTCTTTGTCAATTGCTTGTGTCGGGTCAAATTGCTATATGGGTTGGCGTGGGCCAAATCTCATCAGCTGTGGGATGAGGTGGCATTATAGCCAACTCCATTGAGGTTTTTGAGCCCAAAATTTCCATCCAAAACTCCGCATAGAATTAAAAAGAAAAAAAGAAAAGTTTCCCTAATAAATTAACTATTGTCAATCACGTGACATATAAATACTAAGAAAAAGTATATATAGTATTATTAATGTCAAATAAATTATAAACGAACTAGTCAAAATATTCTCATATATATTATAATTTATAATTTATAAATAATTTGATTTCTTACATTTCGATTAAGAAAACTTAATCAATTTATACAAAAAGTATCTAATATCAATAGAGTTACGTATAGTTTTTAATTATTATTAATGATAGCGAGAGAATTGATTAAAAAAACTTAAAAATAAAGAAAGTCATAATCGTTTTTCAAACATAAAAGAAAGTGTCTAATTTCTCAATAGATCTCACGGGTTTATGATAACTTCTTTTTTTAATAGGTAAGATAAAAATTTTAATTAATTGTGTTCAAATATTTTCTTAATAATTCATGCCTAAAATTTATTAAATAAAAAAATAAATTTTTAATCCAAACCAACCCCTAAGGGGGTAGTTTTTGAGTTTGCAAATACGAGAGATTTGGACTACGAAGTGAAGGGCCACAATGATAGTAATATGGTATTGGGCCCATGGGCCGCTCCAAACTGTAACGTGGGCTTTAAGCTCGGATTACAAGTGCCACTCAAAACTAGGCTCGGAACTTGCTTCGGAAAGCCGTCCATCAATTTGAAGTTTGAGTACCGAACCTCAGTTCGTCTTCGTTTCCCCCCTGTTTCAATCCCACACTGTGCTCTGAAGCAGGCGCGCGCACACACGCACAGAGAGAGAGAGAGAGAGAGAGAGAGAGAGAGAGAGAGAGAGAGATTGAAGAAAAAACTTATTTCGGGGTTTTCCTCGATGTCGACAACCGAAGGCTGCTTCTTTGTTCTTGATTCAGAGAACAGTGTCGTTGGAGGTACTCCGACCTGTGCCCTAATTTTCTTGATTTCTTGATTATTTTACCTTTTTACTTCATGTTGTTGTTGTTCTCAAAAAAATGTAAATTAGTCCGCAACACGACACCCAAATCTCGATTTCTCGATTTCTTGATTAGCTGAGGCTCACCCAATTTTGTGTATCGACATGATTAAATCTCTAATTTTGTATTAGAGCTTCACTCAACTGTCTCCTAATGTTTAGCGGTCCAAAAACCCTAATGTGTTAAATTATGTAACCATTGGCATATCACCTTAATGACCCCTTTACTCTTTCTGTAATTTGAGATGGAAGTTTTCCCGTTTACTTCTTTCTGCATCTGATGAATCAATCTCAAAGTCTGCGTTCCAACTTTGGGGCAGTTTGGAGTGGCAAAAAGTTAATAAAAGTTATAGTTTCATAATTCGTGCAGTGAGATAAAAAGTGAGTAATTTATAGAGATTTTTGGTGTTTTTTCTATGAATGAGTTTGGAGTGACGTGAGTAATTTATAGAGATTTTCGGTGTTTTTCCTATGAATGCGTTTGGAGTGACAAAAAGTGAGATAAGTTGTGGGTTCGTAATTCGTGCAGTGAGATAAAAAGTAAATAATTTTTAGAGTTTTTCGGTATTTTTTACCGTTTTTTCGGTATTTTTTACCCTTTTTCAGAGTTTTTTGTCACTTCAAACGAAGCTAAAATTTATAGCTCCAAATGGAGTATCTTGTTCTCCCGTGAGGGTGTTTAAGGTTGAGGTTTGCTCAGTAACTGAATCTCGGTATTGATATCAGATAAACCTAAAGTAGATAAATCAGCGAGGGATTCTTTTGGGAGTGCAACAAGGAAGAGGCTTGGGGATATAAGCAACTTGCCACTGCAACCTAAACCATTGCCTGAAGTTGACAAGGCGCAGTGTGTTTCAAATTCTATTAATGAGTATGTTGACCAGCTCCGGAAGGTATAGTTCTTGTGGGTTTTTGATATAATTATTTGGAGTTCTCTTCTGTTCAGCTTTTAGCTTAATGGTTGTATCTGAAACTTCGGTACAGGAAAATATGATGCTGATGAAGCTTTTAGCAGATAGAAAGTATCCTTTTTATGATCAATTTGGTTCATTTTGTTGTGAGGCATCCTTACTGGATATGGATTAATATGTTTTATCCCCACATTGGTAGTTCTGATTGGGCCTGTTGGAATTGGCTTGTTGGATTACCTTAATCCGGTTGATAGTAAAATCATTGAATTGAGTGGAACTGAGTTACAGAAACTAAGAGTCACTTTGCAGAAATTACAGCAGCAGAATTTGCAACTTGCTCAAGCAAATAGCCAGATGCTAGGGGTCCGTCTTTCTTGCTCATATTTGTGTTTGACCATTCTTAAAATATGTGGACTTTCTTTTGACAAATTTATTAGAATCCTGGTGATGTCTATTGTTCTTCCTACTTTGCAGGAACTTAATTCAGGTAAAGATAGGGTAAGTTTTTGTAGACACTAAGGTTGGCAGACAGTGCTTGTGTGACGTTTAACTTTTGGATCCCACTATTTGTAAATTTTATGCTAACTTGTGATTGAGCTTTAATTATTTTAGCTAAAAGCCCTGCGGCATGAGCTTGGATGCAAAAATGGTTTGCTCAGATCAAGTAAAGTTGAAATGGCGGTCAGTCTAGTTTGTAACCACTTCCACCATCAAGGATGCTAAAAAATTTATCAGTCTGTTTTCTATTCACTAAAATCATGTTTTTATTTTCTCAGAAGAAAGCAAAGTCAAAGGCATTTCTAAAAAAGGATGATCAGGCACCTGTCGAGATCTTTTCGGTGATTATTTACATTTTTTTGAAGGTTCCTTTTTTTTTTTTCCATTTTTAGCCTCCCGTTAGTTGACTCGATTTTCTTCATTATCACTAGGTGGGAAGTAGCGTTTCTGAGGAGGCCTCAGAAGCTGACATTGCAGAGAATAAACCCTGTAATACCCAGAAGAAGCATCGATCAAAAAGTTAGTGTAATTGCTGGAACCGGATGTTCTGTGGAAGGTTTAAGAAACTGATTTAGTTTGTTTTTCTGACTTGCTGGTCTCTCACGTGTCACTTGCAGGCTTGTGCCCTTCTACTGTTAAACGAGATCAATTGAAGGAGAAAACTGAAAACAAAAGGTTTGCCTAGGGATGTACATTTCATACTGCATGATAATATTTGTTTTGGAATATCTTTCTACTGTTAACCAGGAACAACAGAAATAAAATTCTCTGCTTTTCTTGTCTTACCAGGGTTTCTTCGAGAAGACAATCTGCTAGATTTAAATCTGAAAAACCAGAGGCGACTGAAGACATGTTTGAGACAGATGATGGCAAATTTCCCGAGTGTTCTGTGAATGAGGATCAAATGCAGGAAAATGGCTCGACTTCTATGTGTTCATCACTGAAAAACTATGATAAGGAAAGCGGTAACGACCCAAGTGATGAATCTCAGGAACTTCGGAGGCCATCTATCGGAGGGCCATCGCGTCTAGCAGCCAAAAAGGTTGAGTCCTATGAGGAGATTCCAGTTAGTAAGAAAATGAATTTAAACTATGATAAGAAAGGCAGCAACGACCCAACTGATGAAGCTCAGGAACTTCGGAGGTCATCTATTGGAAGGCCTTTACGTCTAGCAGCCAAAAAAGTAGAGTCCTACAAGGAGATTTCAGTTAATAAGAAAATGCGAAGAAATGCGTGAGTCAAAAACTGTTTTAGGCCAATCCTTCTATTGGAAGACCCTCGCATCTAGCAGCCAAAAAATTCAAGTCCTTCAAGGAGATTTCAGTTAGTAAGAAAATGTGGAGAAATGCGCGAGTCAAAGCTGTTCTAGGCCAATCTTTCATGTAGCAGGAGGAAAGAATTGGATCAAACTTTGCGCTCTGGCTGTTTACTTTTCCCTTCTGAAAGTTGCTTGTTGTGGTTAGTTGTTCAATGTTTTTGTTTTCAGTGTAGATTTGAAACTAAGTATCCTACTTCATTATCTGCAGATGATTACTAGAAATATTGAAGTGGGCGCGTTTATATGTCATCTTACTACACTTTCATTGCTCATGATAGAACATCTAGCTCGCATTACTGAATGACACTACCAATTGAAGTGTGAAGTGGTATGTGATTCATATGTGAATGGAGTATTAGCTAACTTTATCAGCCTTCTCTCTCTCTCTCTCTCTCTCTCTCTACACACACATATGTGTTTGGTTGTCAATTGAAATAGGAATGGAAACAGAATTGTAACATTTAATTTGTTAAGAAATTAGAATGAGAATTTCTTTTCTAAAATGATTGTTATGTATGAACACATTTGAGAATGTGATAAGAATATGAGTTAGAATGTTAAATTATTATAATTATTTTTATTTTTATAGAAACACATTAGACTAATAAAAATAACTTTATTAATTCATGTCTTATAAAGAGTATTTACTTTTACAGAATTTTTAAATATTACACAAGATTTAAAAAATTTACAATTCTGCAAATATGAGAATTTCTTAGTTCAAAACCTTTGATAAAAAAAATCAATCAAACCGGAATTTTGCTAATTACGAAGATTTTTTATTTCAATTTTTAATCCAATGTGTAGCTAAACAGGGTATAACACTTTGCCATGGTATTGTTGGAAAATATTGAGATCTCCGCTTTCAACACAGTGGATTTAAAAGAGGGAGAAATATTGATTCCTTTAATTAGAATTTAGAACACGCTGGGAAGGCAAGAGCTTGAATTAATTTACACGCAAAGTTCGAGTAAATTACTTCTTAGTACCCCAGTACGGTATCTGAGGCCGCTCTAACCTAGTTTTGGTGTAGTTGCTATATCTGACTCTAGCTCCAGTGCCCAATGAGGTATATCCTGTCTACTTTCTTATATTTTTACACATTCTTTGAAGTTTTTCAGATCCTACGTTTGACAATATAATGTATTTACGAAGCATAGTGCAAATGTGACTGGACTGTATATATGTTGGTAAAAGATATATCAAAATTATTATTGCAGCCCCCCCATGTTTGGTATTATTATTATCGCACTCCCCATGTTTGGCTGGTTGGAGGGTTAAAGGAAAACAGACTCATTATAAATAAAATTTCACAATAGGAAGCCCTAAATTAGGCAAATAATAATAATAATAATAATAATAATAATAATGTAATAGCGTTCTCTGTCATATTCAAACATTTTGTGGGTCTTTGTTTTGATCTTTGAAGTGCTAGGTGATGAACTGTATATATTGGAAATTCTTCTAGCATTATTCATGGTGAGCATTAGCTACACAACTTGATACTTTGAGAGAGAGAGAGAGAGAGAGGGGGGGGGGGGGAGAGAGTCCAAGAGCTCAACACTTTGTTATGTGCTTGCTAAATTACAAAAATTTAATGGGAATAAATGGCAGAGAAGTGGAAGATGGGCATTGGATTTAGGGGGATTTGGGGGGCTTGCTTGGCAATGTCAGTTCGGTAATAGTGGTTCAGTATTGATAAATTAAAATTTAATTGTTCAAATATATTTAAATTTTTTTTGGGATTAAAAATATGTAAATATATTTGCACAGTTAAATTTTAATCCAAAGTTCGAGGTGTACTGTCTCCGAATTTTCCTTTTATTTAGGTACACAGAAAAGGATTGAACCATTTGACACGAATAGTTGGAATGCTACTATGTAACCTTTTCCATGTTCAAAATACATGGAACTTGGTGGTTTAAAATCAAGACCACTCCCTGTTTGCAGTCTAATTGTTAACAGCCAAAGTTGTGTGAACGGGGACCTAGCACACAAGTAAATAGCACTGCAAACTGTAGCTGAAGGAGCATTTTAATGTATCAGGACTCGAAATATCAAGATGGTTTCACAACGAGGTCAACAAAACCTTGTGCATTGCATGCGCAGACAATGGTACCAAAAAGATGCTTCGCCCAAGAAAATTAATGAACCAATTTCCTTCATTTTGCTATTTAAAAAAAAAAAAAGAAATAATAAATAAACTAGATGGTTTATAACTAGCTAGTTGTTGTTTGCTTGTTTACCGAGGAGAAAATAGTGAACAAATAGTGAGGAAGATTCAACAACATGCAAGATTGTCCTTTGCAAGAGCTGCTTAATTCTATCTATAATTCTATTCACTAACATAGAAAAGCACTGAGGATGACGCTCCACATCTTGGAAAGGACGGAGCATGCATCTTTAATAGTTGGGATCCATAATTAATGTGTACATATATATATACACACACACATATATATAATTATATTATAGGAAGATGTAAAAGGGGGAGATCAGAGACGCGTAACGCGTTTTGGGCATTAGATACAGTGAGTGCTGAATCAGTCAAGATGGAAGCCGTTATTCTTTTCCCTCCAACGACAACTTTGTTGTCCAAAAGGGACTCATCACGACCCTACCATTATCTCCCCCCCCCCCTCTCCCCTAATTCGTCATCGCTCCCTCTTTTTCTGACTATTGAAAAAGAGCGCGAAAGGTAACCTCTAGAGAGAGAGAATAGGGGGAGAGAGAGAGAGAGAGAGAGAGAGCTCAAAGCTGCTGTACCATTGTCGTGGTACTGCATATGTCATGTGAAAATTCGGTTAACTAAATATTAGAAGAGACTATATATATATTTGAGCTCAAAGGGTTAAAAAAAAAAAAAAAAAACTGCAGAAGATTTGTTTATGTTCATGAAATTACCACGGACGTGAAGACAGAACAAATTTCATTTTCAGTATAGTTTAGTTATCTAATTCTAAGGTTTGTTCTTTAAGAGTCAAAAAAGAAAACATAAGCATATGCTATGGGAAGAAAAACAAAAGAAAAGAAAGTTGAGTTCACTGATCATCAAATGACTTTAATCATTTCATCTCCTTGAACTTTTCTCCCCTTCCAGTCTGACCGAGGAATCTGCTAACCGATATTGGTCCCATTAAACAGTAAGTTGTACTATTTAAGCCCCCAATTTTACTGTGAAATTTACATATATATATATATATATATATATATATATGAAATTCTGTTTGCCAGATGATTCAAACAAATCACACGGATAATCATTGCAAGCACAAGAACAAAGAAAAAAATATGAAGACCAGTTTTAACAAGGAAAATCCAAATTGAATTTTTTTTTGGTTTTTTTTGAATCTTTCACTATAGTAGGCTTAGTTAACAAAAATTAGACGAACTTGACCCCACAACTCTATTTTGTTGACACTTAATTTGTTTGAATCCTCGATTTACCAACCTCCAAGTAAAAGGCATATTTTCAAATTCATGAAAACAATCTAAATCTTTAGTACCATGCTGAATTTACAACACTCTCAATTCGAACTCTTTCAAATCACATATTTACAATGAAGTTATTTTGTGGTTGAGAATTGATACAAACTATTAAACTTTGAATTCTTTAACTCTTTGATATTATTTTTCCCTACTGGAATCCTTAAAAGTTCATAGAATATATAAGGCATGAGATTCTTGGTAACTCTTCCCGCTTAGGTTTAACTTGCTTCTCAGTATCTTTTTATGAATCAGAGCAGTTATACAGTACTTTTTTAAAAAACAATTTTACCGCAAAGTAACTTTTTTCAAAATTTTTAGATTTCTTCTAAGGTCTAAAATAGAATTTATTCTATCTTTAAATTCTGACGTCTTACCCTATGTATAAAATTACATAGATTAGAATTTTACTTTAACTATGAATTGCTAATTTTAATAAAACACCAAACAATATTCTTCCATTACCTAACAATAGATAACCTTGTGCACTAGAGTATAAAGATTTTAACTGAGCATTATGGCCTTTCTCGTGCTTTTGGCCTTTTGTGTTTTTGTCTTTGGCACTCCCTCAAATGTCCCATGAAAAAAAGGTAAAGAGAGGAAGAGAAAAGCTAGTTGTTCATTTCTTATAAGAAGTGAAAGAACCACAAATAGGTATATATCCTCTATCTATATATTCCCTGGTTCTATCCCAAAGCCATTAGAGGAAATGGAGGATCAATGCAGTCCTCTGAGCTGGGGCTATTACTACCCAGAAGAGGTAATAAGGCTTTCTCTTCTTTTCACTGAAGAGCTTATTGGTTTTTTCATTTTTTTTTTTTTTTTTGGGGGTGATGATCATTTTTTTTTCTTGGGGGGATGTACTAATTGGCAGGGAATTGAGGAGTTAAAGCATTCTCTCTTGTTGGAGCTAGAGACAACACTGCTGTCTACTTATCAGGAAATCGCTAGAAAAGAAGATGAACTGATCCATCTCAAAGATCTCTTTTCAAAGACCATCAAAGAAAGAGATGAGGCCCGAGAGAAATGCCAAATGCTGAAGTTGGAGAAACTCATACTCCAACAACAGCTACTTCAACACCAACAACAATTAGATGGATTAACAGCAATTAGAAATGAGGATGAACTAAAAGTGGATGGAGGGCCAAAATCCTCCGGCAAAAACCTCACTGCGCCACCAGTCCTGGACCCAATTCCTCTGCCACGGCCGCCGCCTCAGGTGGATGAAAGGCTCCTGGTGAAGAAGCCATTGCCGGAAAATGGGAAGTTTTTGCAGGCAGTGATGGAAGCTGGGCCTCTCCTGCAAACACTTCTACTAGCAGGGCCACTGCCACAGTGGCAACACCCACCGCCACAGCTCAAATCCATGGAGATCCCTCCGGTGACCATTCCATCTCCGGCAGGGCGGCTTCTCCACCAGGACAACACTTCTAGTAGCCCAAATGGTAATTGTTACAGTAAGAAGAGGGCTCTGGTGCCCTGTGAAGAAGCCTCTGATTCCTCCCCAATCACCAAGCACCCAAAAGTTGTTCACCAATCAAACTTGACCAATTGCTAGTCACTCCTCATAATTGGCTAGCAAAATCCATCCTTTTCAGACTTTTCACCTATTTACTGTCTGTAAATTATTCTGTCTTAGAGATTAAGTTATCTAACCTCTTAAGAAAGAGAGAGAGAGAAAGAGAGAGAGAGTGAGTTTTCAAAGACTTTCTTAACCTTTTTTTTTTGTTGTGTTTGGATTGAGACCTGGTCTTTCTTTCACTTTATCATTACTACCACTCTAAGTGATCTTTGATCATGTAAATATGAATTGAGAGCATGAATGAATTCTCCCAAATAGTGGGGAATTTGTTTATGGATTTCACCTTTTGCTTGTGCCATATAATTATATATATCCAAGTGAATCTCTAAGGAGATTTGTGCTGTTGTGGGCCTCTGTTATAAAAATATAGAGTATGGTTTATTTTAATTGTATGTACTAAAGTAGTTGTTGTGCTTCTTCATTATGCTACTCTCTCTCTCTCTCTCTCTCTCTCTCTCTTAAAGTTGAATGATGATGGTGCATATGACCTGAAGAAGCAATCAAAGATCTTCACCAACATCCTATGGATATCCAGCCTCCTTTTTATTCATGCCATGCATGGGCGTGTCTGCCACTGAAGTGGCTGATGAATCCCACCCGTTTCACCTTCATGCAAAATGAGTACTGATAAAAGGATTACTTAATTCAGAGTGATGCCAGAGCGTGAGATACGTATTGAGCGGAAAGTGAAGGGATATTGAGTTTCAATTTTGAATCACACCGGGGCATAGCATATCCTTTCTATGGCTATTCATAAAAGCATAAGCCTAGACTTTCTCGGTTGGATTTGTGCGCTTGGCGTTGCAATATTATATCAGTTCGGAGAATTGGTATTGGAATTCGTTGGATGAAAATTCAACGATGAGAATGTATTTATATATATTTTTAATTAAAATATAAATGTATCTGAATAGTCTCTAGATTAATGTCACAAAATTGATATAGCATTTTTATGCCCTGTTCACCCATTTCATAATTGAGAGCTCGTTTGATAGGCAAGAAAATGTCAATAAAAAAATATTTTTTTTGTTTTCCTTTTTTTATGAATGTTAATAATGTGTCTAAAAGTAACTAACACAATAAATTTTTACTAAAAAAGTTATATATGCTAGAGAAATGATTATTTCTTATTTATCAAATAAAGGAACTATGGACCTTTGAGATCTGTAATAAATCAGTGCGGGTTCCGGGTTAAAAAAAAAATACAGAAACTAGTCTTGTGAGCGAATCGCATGCGGCAAAATCTCAAAAGTTACTAAAAATTACTAAAATTTTTTACCAAACAATCAAAAAATATTAAAATTTTCTAAAAATTTCTCAAATCTTTTACCAAATAATAAAAAATTATTGAAAGTTATTAAAATTTTTACTAAACATCTAATAATTATTAAAAGTTCTTAAAAATTTTTATTTTACCAAAAAAAAAAATTTGTATCTAACAACTTTTATCAAAAAATTAATCAAAAGTTTATAAAAATTCCTCCTTGGGGGGGTGGGTTATTATGATTCGTCTGAGACGATATTTTTGTTAGAAGAAAAGAAAGGGAAAGGAAATTGATGAGCGACCAAACCCCAATTGGAGGATAAGGGTTCGATTTTTAAAATGTTAATAGGCCAGTTTCTGGTAGCTGAAATGGGTTTGACAATCCGGCACCAAACATTGAAATTGTGGGCTTGATCGTGAAAGGGTCATATAATCCGGTGTTTGATCTAAACCAAGCACACAAACAAGTCAAATGTTTTTCAGATAAAAACAAAAGACGTTACAACTTTTTGAAGGGGGGTGGTGCTTAATTGGCTTTCCATCGACTGGTGCTAGTCATTTTCTTGCGGTGCACATGCTAGCCAGTGACCAAGAGAATCAGATGTCCTCCGCGTTGGGTCTCACACGCCCGGCACGACGCAAACTTTTTTACAATTTCAGCCTCCGCATGTGGCAAACGAAAATGTTATTATAACAATATATATATATATATATATACACACACACTATTATAATAAAGAAGGGAACGTGCAACTAAGAAAAATGGTGAAGCTGGTGAATTTTGTTTTTCTTTAATACCCTCTCAATTACTCAAAATTATCCATAAGACCATTAGCACGTATTGTTCCGGTGAAGTTGGAACTTTTTTTAACTAGTACTTGAAAAAAAGGTTAATTTTTATGTGCGTTTGAGTTTGAGTTGAGTCGAGGGTAGGTTAGTTTTTTAATAACTCGCTACTAACTAATTATTAAAAAATTTAAGTGACATTTAATTTATTTTTCTATTTTCTATTTTCTATTTTCATTTTATATTTTAAAAATCTCAAAATAAAGAGACAGAAAATGCTCCGTTTTCATTATTTTGAAAATTTCTTTATTTTAGATTAAAAAAGTTCAAAACGATTTTTAGTCATTTTTCATTTCATGTGTAAGCTCATTTTCTATTTTTTAAAATAAAAATTTAAAACATAAGTGACCAAATGCGTTTTGAGTTTTTTTCTTATTTTCAAAAGTATAAAATGAAAAATGAGTTCAAAATAAAAAATAGAAAACAAAAAATAAAAAATAAACTAAACGAGCTCTTAGTTTTTTTGTATTTAGAAAGAGAAAAAAATTAACTTTTAATAGCTAGTTTTTTTAACTTTGTTGTTAATTTGACATCTGTACCTTTTAAAATTTAAAAGAAGTTTAACTTATAAAAGAATAAATTTAATCATTTTGAAAAAAATAAAAAATTTAACAGTTGATAACTGATAATTGAACTACTAACTTTTATTTATTTATTATTTTTTACCCCAAAGCAATCTTAGTACGATGAAATTAAACTGGTGGCCGAACTTAACATAGAAATCAAGGCCGTGATGGGCCACAACCCATGAGAAGATCTTCTTTGCATTGCCAATTTAGGTGGTGTCCAAATGTTTACTAATGGAATGTTTGGAGGCATAATTTTTAGTAATTTGTAATATTTTTTTGTCAAGAATTATCAGTTAAAATTTTTAATATGTTCGGGGAAACAAGTAACAAATTTTATTAATTTTTTGTAACTTTTGAATGTCTCGTAAAATTTTTGATAATTTTTGATAATTTTTAGTAACTTTTGATAACTTTTAAGTTCAAAAATTATTGTAACAAAGTAAAAAAGTAACAAAAATTAGTAATTTTTCAAATACTCAAAAATAAAAAAGTTATAATTTTTTATTGAAATTGTGTCTCATGCTCCTTAAGGAAAAGTCTTCCTTTTAAGGTATGCCGGCGGGAAATATTATTGGTTGTTTGGCCGCCAATTTTGATTAATTAGCCGAAATTTTATTTTGGGTTTTCGAGAAATATTACTCCAAACTTTAAGAAAACTAGGAAAGTAGTGAGAATTTATCAAAAGTTATGACCACCCAAATAAGCGGAAAATTATCAACAAGTCAAGGTGATGAGGAGCTGAAAGTTGATTATTCCCAACTCTATAAATATGCATGAAGATAACTAGAAAACAGAGAGTTCGGCAACCACCGACACAAATCCGACCAATTTCAGATTTTTCTTCCCTTGTGGCCATTATGGCTATTTTATTTTATCTATTTTCTTGTACCTTTTAATTTCATGTAATGAATTGTATTTCTCATGTCAATTTCAATTCTTTTTTTAATTTCTTAATGCAATTTAATTATTTTTAAGAGTAGTGTACCGTAAATTTTAAGAGTAGTGTAATTTAATAATTCCTACCCGCTCACCATCTCTATATTCATATTCATCTTTATATTTTCGTCCATCATTATATTCACTTTTTTAAGATGGTATTTAGTTTACTTTTCTATTTTTTGTTTTAAAAATCTCAAAATAAAGAAATAGAAATTACTCTATTTTTATTATTTTGAACTTTTTTTTTTATTTTGGATTAAAAACACTCAAAACGACTTTTTGTCATTTTTCATTTTATGTGTAAACTTATTTTTTATTTTTTAAAAGAAAATTTGAAAACACAATTGCCAAATGCGTTTTGAGCTTTTTCTTTATTTTCAAAAGTATAAAATAGAAAATGAGTTCAAAACAAAAAATAGAAAATAAAAACAGAAAATAAAAAATAAAAAAATAAACCAAATGAGCCTTAATATTTTTCATAGAAGAATCGATGAACTTGAATTCTTGCGATTCTGGTATGTTCATATAAATTTATTGTAAAATCATTAAACAACGTGTGTTATTTAGGAGGCGTTTGGGGTCTCAAAAAAATAAAAAAAAAAACTAATGGATGGGATTGATGTGATATAAAAATGATGGGTGGTAAAATGTGATTTGAGAGATTTGAAAACTTTTGAAATTTTTAAAAATTTTTTGATTTTTTTTATAGTTCCGAACGAGCCCTTAATGGTTAAGTTTTTGAGGGCAAACAGTTTGACATACAGGAAAAAAAAAAAAAAAAAAAAGGCTTTACACAGCAAGCTAACAATTTTTAACTTAGCGGATTTACTATTTTGCCCTATATCATAGATTACTATGATGTCAAAGTAGGGTTAATATGGTAATTTTCACAAAGAAAGTTAAAAATTAGTTTCTCTTTACTTTGCCCAAAAAAAAAAAAAAAATCTTTTGGCTTAAACTTTTTTCCATGCCAAGTGAAGTGAAATGGAGTAAACCCGCAACGCAGAAGTGAATTTTTAAAAATTATTAACAGGAAAAATATTTTAAAAATTAGATTTAAAAAGTCGTTTAGTCGAATAAATTTGATACTGTAAAATATAATGTATATTATATAATTTTAAATATATTTGTTTTTTAATATATACATGGCTTTGTTTTTTTTTAAGAAAAACAATTTTTGCAACTTAGGAAAACAAACTATTTTTTTCTTTTTCTCTAAGAAGTCATGTAAGGCCTGTTTAGAGTATCAAAAAAGACAAAAAATATTCTAAAAAACTCTACAATTTTATAACAAATTTTTTTTTTTATCTCGAACTAAATAAATTTATATAAATCTCTATAAATTTATATATATTTGTAAATACTAACAAATTTTTATAAATTTCAATAAAATTTCTACGAATCCTAATAACATTTCTACAAATCTCAATAAAATTTTTACAATTTTTAAAAAGTTCTAAATAAAAAGTCAAAAAATTTCTATCAAAATTTGTTCTAGTGACTGAGCTCTAAACGTAAAAAAATTATCCAAATCATATTTTTTTTACTTTTTTTGAGTTCCAAATGCCCCCATAATTGCGAAACCAAAAGTTTTATTTAAAAATACTAGTATTTTTCTTAATATTTTATATTATATTAGTAAATTATATATATATTTGAGTATTTTTCTAATAAAAATTCCAAATATAAATCAATAACCTAATACCAGATCATTGACGTGGGCTCGAATAACGGATCAAAGGGATGGGCCTGTCCGTTATCAAAGAGGCGCGGGCAAAAACCTCCTCCAAAAGCCCATTATCCACCCGACAACTGTCGTCGGGTAGCTCGCGCTTCTTCTGTTCAGGCTCTCTCCCGATCGATCGATCGATCGATACACATCATAATCTCCGTACATCCTCCGCGATTTGGGAATTCAGATCTGTTTGTTTCTCTCAAAGCCCTGAGAAGATGTACGGTTTCGAAGCAATGACCTTCAACATCCATGACGGTTATCTGGAGGCCATCGTCAGGGGATACAGATCCGGCTTGCTGACCGCCGCCGATTACAACAATCTCTGCCAGTGCGAAACCCTAGATGACATCAAGATGCACCTCTCCGCCACCGAATATGGTCCCTACCTCCAAAATGGTATCAATTCCGATTGCTATCAACATTCTTCGCTATTTAATTGCTTTACCCTATGGAAAAATTATGTGTTTCACGATTTTAATTGAATCTCAATAATTCAATTAAAACGTTTAGTTAATTTTTTTTTTATTACATGTGTTGGAATTTGGGTAAGATCGGTTTGTGGGATTTCTTAGAGGATTGGAGTTTAAGACTCGGAACAATTTGTGAATTAGAAATTCAATTGGGAATCGCGTTTCTGCAAATCTGTTTGCGTCAGTTCTGGGTTCAGTTACGGAATAGAGGATCAGGGTCCTGATGTTTCGAAAATGATTTGCTTTCTTAGTAAGGAATTGTTAGTTTGGTGATAGTTGAAGGTCTAGAGAATGTATTTGAAGTGTTTATTTTGAGAACCTATGCTTAAACTTTTATGGACAAGTGTGTGGACACTAATGGAGTTTTCAGCTGATGTGCTGTCTATGGTAGAATTTTACTTGATTTACACTTCAAAAGCTAGCTACTTGGGGTTGATCAGCCGATGCTTTAATAATTTATGTGCACATTTCAGAAATCATGCATGAATGATGCAATATTGGGTATGATTTTTGGTTCGTTGTGCATTGCTTGTTATGTGTTATATCTCTTCATTAACATAAACCAAATTCAAAATTTAGTTATGGACTTCCTTGATCACGGTTGCAAAATTACTATTTTAGAAAGTAGCACAAACATTTCGAGAGAGGAGCCATATCTGTTTCTAACAGAAGGTAGTTGCAGACATTCGTTGGAAATTCGTAAATGTGCCAAAAGTAATTGGACACATCCATAATGTGAAAATAAATGTCGTATTACTAGACATAGCACATACTTCTGATGTTATTAGATGGTTATGCAAGAGTATTACGTGACGCTATTGAAATTATGATAAATGCATCCTTACATTGTCCTGTTTTTTCTTAAAAACAAAAATAAAAGAAAAGAAAGGTTGATATCATACATTCACATTCATCACTTGAATTTGAACATCCTATGGACACCTCCAACATATGAATATATATTGAATAGGAAAAAGTATAAAAAGAGAATTATCTATGAAGCACGGATACTTCAAATTAGGTGCCGCACTTGTATCGGATACTCCGTGGATACGGATTCGGTTAGGATACGGCTACATACGTATCGGATACGCCACGTGACGTATCCTAATTTTTTATTTTAAATTTTGCATAGGATATGGCTGGGATACGAGCAGGATACAGGAATGATACGGCTGGGATACGGCGGGGGTCCAAATGCAATATCTTAAACCTTTGTTTGGGAGTAAAATTGATATGATAAAAATTTTAGTAGGAATCAAACTGTAATTAACTATAATATAACTTAATAATTATTCTTATGTTTTGTTATACCTGAGACACACGAAGGAAAAAAAAAAAAAAAAGTCCTAAATCTCGACGAACCTTGATGGCGCACGTTTGCTCAACTCTAGCAGTCCCGGCGATTTTTGGCTATCTTTCGTTGCCACTTTCCTTTGTTTGTGCACAGCTTTCTCTTTTTTTTTTTTTTTTTTAATTCTAATTTTTGTTGTATTGATATTAGAATAGAGATATAAATTGAAAATATATGAATTTTAAAATTTAGAGATTATGGTTTTAAAACACAGATTGAAAATAGATTGAAAATTAAATCTAGCTTTTTTATGGATTGAATGGTATTTTTCATGCTATATAATTGTTAGTTATATAATGTCTAGTAGTATATAAATGCTATCTTATATTTTAAATAATATATATATATATATATATTTGTCGTATATTCGCCATACCCGTATCTTCATTTTTTGAAAATTGCCGTATCCCATATTCGTACCTGTACCGTACCCGCTCAAGTATCAGTATCTGTGCTTCATAAAGAATTATTCTTTTTGTTTTATTGGGGTGTGGATCCAGATGGTTTATACAATATGTCTAGTTTTGCCCTCCTTATTTTGTAATTTTAATAAAATATTACAAAGTTTGGTAAAAGTCTATGAAGTGCGGATACGGATACGAGAGTAGATACGGATATGGGATATGGTAATTCTTAAAAAATGAGGATACGGATACGACGAAGATACGACAAAACAATAAATAAATAATATATATATTTTATTTAAAATATTTTTGAAAATAGCATCTATATACTCCCAAACATTATATAAATAACAATTATATAGCATAAAAAATACCATTCAAAATAAAATACCATTCTTTAGAATCTTCGTTGATTGCATCTCAGGTCTTCCAAGATTTGTATTAAGTTATATTTTAATTATTTATAGTTTGACCCCTAATTAAATTTTATCATTTCAATTTTACTCCGAATAAAGTTTGAAATATTATGTTTGGATCCCGTCGTATTTCAAAAATATTCTTCCCGTATCCTATGCTAAATAAAAAATAAAAAATCAGGACACACCATGTGGCGTGTCCGATACGTATCTTGGCGTGTCCGATACGTATCTTGGCGTGCCCGATACGTATCTTGGCGTATCCAAGCCGTATTCGTGTCCCCCAGCCATATTCGTGTCTCCTGAGTATCCGATACGAGTGTGACACCTAATTTGAAGTATCTGTCTTCCTAGATAACAGTTTTGTTAACCATTGATTGATATAATTGAAGAAACAGAAATAAAGGTTGATATCATGTTTAGAAAGGATGAAAATAATATATTTTTATACATGGAAGTATATAATTGTATACTGCCGTGTCTTTTTCTCACGTCTGTGTATCTCATTGTTATTATTATTATATCTTATGTGATTGTTTATGTTTCTATGCTCTTAGGTGTAGAATCAACCAGAAGCTTTTTAGATTTTTATCTTAAACAGTTGCCTGCAGTGCATGTACACACAGACATATGGGCTTCTTTGTGCATAATGATTAGTGTTTTGGATTGGTCTCTTTTCAAAGTTCAACTAAACCCAATGAATCTATCTGAATGAGTCCATTTCTTCATTCAATGGACTATAAAATGTGCTAAATAAATTTACTTGTTTGCAAGGCCTAGTAAGCTGAATGTATAGTTCATGGGTGGAATTTTGTAATTTTCCTACAGAACCTTCCCCATTGCACACGACCACCATTGTGGAGAAATGCACTCTTAAACTGGTTGATGAGTATAAGCACATGCTATGCCAAGCTACAGAGCCATTGTCAACTTTTCTGGAGTACATCACGTAAGCAGATTTTAATCTTTTTAAGAGTACTAATTTTTTTTTCTTTGAAGCATTGATGCAATTTAGCCACTGTAGATCCAAACTGTCTATTTTGTTTGTTCCTGCACTGAATTTGCCAAAATCTTCATTTTTAGGTGCGAATTCCTATTGTTATGTAATCTTTAATATGAATTTGTTTTATTTACTTATTTATTTTTTGTGCATCTTAATTGTCATCACTATATATATAAAGGAGTAGTTACTACGGAAAGTTGTGAAAACCTTAGCAAGATAAATCAGTGGAAGGTAACCTTAACTTTTTTTAGTTGAACATCCTGTAGTTAACTTTGGGAGCTATAAATCATTGGGCTCTTGTAAATCTGCCTTGCTTATTTCTGTACCAGCACTTGCATAGGTGACTACATGGTACATATATTAAATTAATAAGCTATCTGAATTTTATGAAAATGATAATGTTTACATGATATAAATAAGATATTGAGTGCTCATAAGAAAGTTGCTATTAAGTTTACAAAATAAGAATCATAACTTAGTTATTATTTCATTGTACCAACTCTTTCATCAGTAACTTATATATTTTACGTTATTGATTTTTAAATCTTCTTTTATCCATTTTATTTTTTTTTTTTAACAGAATTTAAATTGAAAAGGGTAGATACTACAGTGATCCCTACCTAGTGGGAAAAGGCTTGGTTTGGTTTAGTAGATACTAGAGTGATATCTTATTTATGTCAATCTTTAAGAGAGCCGCCTAGCCTGGTTGGCCAGGCCTCTCGCCCTCCTTTATGGAGGTCAGGAGTTTGAACCCCAAGGGTTTCTCTTGGGGTGAGCCCGCACATGGATATTCCGTTTGTTTACCTAACCCGCATGGTTTGTGGGCTATTGCATGGCTCCAATGGGTTTACTAATAACATATCTGAAGGATGGTGGTTACAAGTTCCCACCGTATTTTAAAAAAAATATATAAACAAAAAAAGCAAGGAAACTAAGGGTGCATTGATTTGGAACTTTTTTGTTTTTTTTGTGGAAAATGACATTTTGTTGGTTTTCTGGTTTCTGTAAGTATACTTTTCAGAAAACACTCTAAACCAAACATGTTTTCCACTTGTTCTAATTTTCTTAGAAAAGAGACACAGAAAACAAGTGGAAAATGGTCAAATCAAATGCACCCTAAGCTCCACAAATGGCTCTCCAATTGGCATTGATCAACAATGATGGAATTCTTTTAAACTTTTTAGTGATTGGTAACCAAAAGAAAGCCGAGTGGTTATTCTTTTTCAAATTGCAATATTGTCTTCAAAACTATCCTCACAGATTTCTGTGTTTCTTTCCAACCAAAGAATCCAAAAAAGAGCAAGAGGTGCACACCTCCACAAAATTTTTGCTCTCTTTTTCTTCTCAAAGGCCATAAATCGATAACCAACATTTTAACACAAGAACGAGGAGAAACCCAAGTATCCATAATCAAGAACAACTTCCTCCACATGAAAGTGGCCCACAGACAGTGAAGAAATAAGTGATATGAAGATTCCTTGTTTCTTCTACACAGGATGCACCATTGTGGGTGTATCAGTGAAGTAGCCTCCTTCTTTGAATTTGTGGGCCATAATCCAAGGCAAAACTTGAGCTTTAAGAGGCACACTAGCTTTCCCAATCATCTTGTGAGGTTAAAAAGGCGATATAGAAGAATATCAATAAACTTTTCAAATAAAGATTTGGAAGAAAAAGAACCAGACAATGAGATATTCCACCTTCTCTTATTGATAACATCACTCCTAATTATAACCCCTCTCCAAGAAAGATAAGAGAAAAGCTAGTCCAATAGCTACCTAAAAAAGTTGAAATTCCAAGAAGGACAAAAATCAGAGGAAACCATGGATGAAATGGTGGAATTATGAGCAGAGCGTCGATAGATATGGGGAAATAAATATGCAAATGCGGAATTCCCTTTCCATACATCCTCCCAAAAGCAGACTGTTCTTTATCCATTCTTATATCCAAAGACTTTTCTCAGATTTGTCATTTTTTCTAAGGTTAGAGGGAGAAAGTCCAAAAATTTGTAACTTCTTTTAGAATTTTGCATTACAAATACAAAGATTTAAAATTCTGATAGATTTAAAATTTCGATGGATCCCCATTTTTGGTTTGACATGTGTGTTCAGGATAACGATTAAAAAGGTTTCCATTTTTTTGGAGTCATTTTGCCTTCTATTACAAAGTTTTGTAATTGTTTGTGTGATTTGTCAGAGTCCTACTTGTATTGGCAGAGTAATTTAGTGGTTTCACTCGTTGCTCACTAGGCCTGTGCCTGTTTGTGCTATTAGGAATTGCATGGTGCATTTAGTGCGTCAAAGTCGGCTTTAGTAGATGTGACATTATCCAAATTCAGCCTGAACTTTGTGCAATTGGCTTTCAGTCTTGCCTGAAGTCTAATCCTATGTTTGCTTCACACATAGACATGCCTTTTAAGTCTTGTTTAATGTGCAATTCACTTGTTTTGGGCAGAATGAGGGTGGACCTTCACTTTACTTAATTTTTTGGATTAATGCCTAGCTGGAAAAAAATAGATCCTAAAATTGCTGGAAACTTAGTAGTGCTGCATCTTGTACAGATATGGTCACATGATTGACAATGTAGTCCTGATTGTTACTGGAACGTTGCATGAAAGAGATGTTCAGGAGTTGTTAGACAAATGCCACCCTTTGGGCATGTTTGACAGGTAATGTTTCCTTGATGCATGTTCGTGGTTTTATTTTAACTGCTAACAAGTCAATGCTTTTCTTAATTTGTTTCCTCAGTATTGCTACCCTGGCAGTCGCTCAGAATATGCGGGAACTATACAGGCTGGTGCTTGTTGACACTCCTTTGGCTCCATACTTCTCTGAGTGTATAACCTCCGAGGTACCTACACAAGTTTGTTTTAACACAGTGTAAGATCCTGACAATGTGTTATTACAGCGCTTTTCTAAAACTTGGGAAACATTGACTTAACTATTTGTTTTCAAGATGGAATTTCTTTCAATCATGTCTTTGCTGCGAAGGATGTAAAAAACTATAAATGGATACACGAGTTAAATACATTGGAAATTTAGCATTCTGAACAATGCATGTGGATTTGCAGTTGTTTTTTTTGTTAAATTGAGTAAAAACAGAGATAAAATCCTTACCATTTTTGTTTTGACTTGTAGTTAGGAACTTTATTTTTAATATTAGTAGTGCATATGAGGGTTCTAATATATTTGAATAATTGAAACCATGATAGTTGATGATATTTATTTCATCTGTTTAAATTTACTTCATTCCTGTATAAATTATATTTATTACTCATTTGTTTTATTGTATATTTATCTTAAATGATTTTTCTTCTTTGTACTTTATTATATCATCTGCAGGACTTGGATGACATGAACATTGAAATAATGAGGAATACTCTTTACAAGGCTTACCTTGAGGACTTCTACAGGTTCTGTCAGGTTAGGGTCATTGCAGGGATGTTTGTTTTATTTTATATTCATTAAGAAATCCTATCCACTTTTTCATTTCCCTTTCTTCTTCTCTGAAATTCTAATGTGGTTTTTTTTTTCAAATAGAAACTTGGTGGTGCCACTGCAGAGATCATGTCTGACCTTCTTGCCTTTGAAGCTGACAGAAGAGCAGTAAATATTTCCATAAACAGGTGGTTTCATCGTTTGTGATTTTGTTCTAGATTTCTGTTATTTTATTTGAAATGTGTTCTTTAGTTTATTTTAGTAACATTTTTCCTTCTGTCATTTATGTGGTTGCAGCATTGGAACTGAGCTCACCCGAGATGACCGTAAGAAGTTATACTCTAGTTTTGGCTTGCTGTAAGCTTCTGCTCAAACTTATCATATATTCCAACTTCTGATGTCATGTGGTTTCTGAGCTTCTTCATGACACTGGTATAATTTTGTGCTGACAGTTACCCCTATGGTCACGAGGAGCTTGCCGTCTGTGAGGATATAGATCAGGTTTATTTGTTTGCCTAATAAGATTTCAATTACAGACAAGATGCTTTTTCTCCTTGATTGTTGTCATGTAATATAGTATTGGACCTTTTTTTAGGTTGTGTTAAATGCTTTTTCATGGATTTCTCATCTACCAAGCAGTTGATTTGTTGTACCAAGAAGTGAAAATACAAAGAGTTCTAATGCCCCCCTTTCCCTACAAGGAAAAGGAAAGAGAAATGAAAAAATAGAAAACTGCAATTAAGTAAACCTCAACATAGGAATATTTTTGCTCTGCCGACGCATCTGATGGTGATACCTCTATGACCTTTGGTGACTAATGGTGTGAGTCTTGGTCTTTTTTCTATGATTGTGATTTATAAAGGAGGCTTCAATAGCATTCTTTGAGTGTCTTCATATGGTAATGCAATATGGGGTTGGACCATCTGCTGGGGTGGATGTTTTCATGAATTTATCTTTCCTTCCAGGCTGCTCATTTAACAAAGATTTTGTAAAGACCGCTACTTCCCCTCTGAGGGAAAAAAATAAATAAACAAAAAATAAAAAAGAAGAAGAATAAAGGACCAAAAATAAGTGAACTTCTACATAGAAATGCTGTTGTGCAGCTTGCACTGCTGTGGTGTCGTCTGGTAGTCAATGCCCTGTCAGCCTTTGAAGTTTGACATTTGATAAATTTTGGGTTTTCCTTTTTATAAATATTTTAATTTGTTGAAGCCACTGAACCCACATCCATTGCTGATGGACCCATTTGTGAAAAGGAGCGCCATTGATCCATTAAAGAAGAGTGTGGTTTTATCAATTTGCTTTGTGATACCTGTTATTTTCTATGGACTTCATTCCATTTTGTTGGGAATTGATTAGAATGAAAATAACTGAGGTGAAAGTTTTCTAAAGATATTTTCTTGTCTAAACAATGGAACAAATAGATTTTTACCAGGTATTATATATGCAATTTGTTTTTATCTATTTAGACATTTACAACCTGATCATCAAATATTGCGCCAATACACCATCAATGCATTTGGCCTTTGACTGGGGATTCGGCCTATTTTCAATGGTTGATATTTTCATATTTGTTTTAAGTTTGTTATGGCGCTTAGTTCTTTCTTTAATTGCTGTCATAGGTTCGTGCTGCCATGGAAAAATACCCTCCTTACCAGTCCATTTTCTCCAAATTATCCTATGGAGAGAGCCAAATGCTTGACAAGGCATTCTATGAAGAGGAAGTGAAGAGGCTCTGCTTAGCATTTGAGCAACAGGTTTGTATATGTCTCTTCTGGTGATAGTTATGTATGTGTGTTCTGAAGCGCACATGATCACTTCTGGCTCTTTTTAGAAGTTATATATATATATATATATATATATATGAAGAATTTGATTCACATTCTAGTCAATTTTGGTTCACATTGTAGTTATTTTACATGGTGTTTGGGTATGGGTGTCAGGTGCAGTTAATAAGTATTAGATTTATACGAGTCCCATGTTCAGGGGGCACTGGGACATGACTATATCTCATATTGTTTAAATATTCATTTTATTTTTATGGGAAAAAAGTTGTTTACAAGTTACCCACAAAGGGGGAGTTTTATCCATGTGGGTCCCCCCCCCCCCCCCCCCAAAAAAAAGAGAGAAAAAAAAAATCCAAAAACCATCAATCTTTTACTTCTTTTAGAAATTCCTTAAGAGTTTTTATTCCGCCAATAAGAAATTTCTAGCTCCGATCCTGGTTGCCTGGTAACTTGAACTACTCAGGCAGATAGGTACTTGTCCAATTAGACACTCTGGCATATATCTCACATCTATACGAGCATTCTACATGGGTACTTCGTTTTTTTTGGAAGAATTCAGATAACATGGCATTGTAGTCATTTTCTTATCGACAATTTCACCGATGGAATATATGGTTGCCTTTCTGAGCTGCAGTTTCACTATGCTGTGTTCTTTGCATACATGAGGCTGAGGGAACAGGAGATCAGGAACCTGATGTGGATATCAGAGTGCGTCGCTCAGAACCAGAAGTCTCGAGTTCATGACAGTGTTGTTTTCATATTTTAGTTCGGATCTTATTTTGCTGTGAACTCCGTGCTTCTTTACGTTTTCTTATCCAATCCCCAGTCTTTCCATTATTGCATTATGTGCGAGTTTCTCAAATAATTATCCTTCTGTATTTTTAGTGGGTTATCTAAAGACAGAAATCTTGTACACAGATTCATCAACATAAGTAGAACTTGAATTCGAGCTAGTTTGTTGATTGCAAGTACAAAAAAGATGACGTGGTGATTCCTGAACTTGAAAATTTGCCCAATTATTATCATTATTGATTCATTGCTCAATTATGTTATTGATGAATGATATATATCAATGTCATTGACGATGAGAATACAAGTTCCTGGTCTGACCAATTTTTGTTCATATATATATATATATATATATATATATATGTATATATATTGTTAATCACTTGACCGAGATATACATGTTAATTATGGTTTGCATTTTCCTTACATTCAGTACGACATTTGGAGAAGGCTTGTTGGCAAAAGGAGTGTGCAAACGATTCTTCTGTCGCCTTGTTTTGAAGGCTGGTGGACACTAGTAATTATATCGTTGACATTTTTGCTAGTACTTTTTTTTTTTTATTTTTGGGTTGCTAATACAGTTTAAGTAAAATTTAGCGACTTGAATAAACCATGAAGATAGATTTACAAAGTAGAGTTTCTAACAAAGTCTCTGGTTCTTTACTCTATTCCCACTACCCAAATATATATATATATATATATATAGACGTTAATAACGGTAAGTGGTAATTCTCCTTTTCTCGGCCTAGTCGTCAACATTAGAGTGGTCGCAACTGAAGTGGAGGCTGTTTGGAGAAATTGAAGAGTTTGATAAGCTATGATCTCTCGCTTCTCTACCTCTGTTATGATTTCTTTCTGTTGTGGGGAAGCTATCCAGCTCCGTTTCGGGTTAATTTGGGGTTTCTAAAAATATATATATATATATATGTGTTGTGAAAATAATTTTTTAAAAAATTAAAATTTCACAAATTTTTAAAAAGTTTAAAATTATTTTAATTTCAGCAGTGGATTGTATTTGTGTATGTGTACTGTGTGGGGTTCAGGTGAATGCAGTAAATAATTTAAGTATGGACATGGCTGACTAAATTAATAAATACTATTAATGTTATTTGTTTAAATTAATAAATGCCGATGAAATTACTACCGCACTTTAGCTCCTCCATTAGATTTTCCATTGCAATCCCCTAAATCCCCAGTGTGTGGAAGTGATTATAGTTGTGGGTATGACTCGATTCACGAACATAACAAAAATTTTATGTTTGACATAAATGTGTTTGATTCGTTTATGACACAAAAATGATCAGGTCATAAATAAAACAACTTATATAGACATGCTTAACTAGGTTTATTGAAAATATGTTATGTATTTGTAATGATATTATAATTATGTTTCTATTTAAAAAGAAAAAAAAAATTGAAATTGGTTTACTCCGAAGAGAGAATCTCAGAGATCCAAAAGCAAGCTTTGTGGATGAACCAACCAGATTACATTTTAGATCACTTATTCAAGAAAGTGCCTTAGTTTCTCAGTGACTAAGCCGGAAAAAATATATATTAAAAAAAGTGTAAATATTTTTTTGGGAGTATAAAAATTAGTATAATATATAACCGAGGAGATTGTCAAATTCATCTCAATTTCCTTTTTCCAGAGTCAAAAAGAACGGGTAATCTGATTGAGGAGATCTGCTACCTGATTTTAGCTATCTTGTCTTTTTTTTTTTTTTCCTTTTGGTAAGTTTAGCTATCTTGTCTTGTTGATCTCCAAATATTTAACTAAAGTTTGATATATATATATATACATATATATATTTGAGTTTTTATATTGAATCTTATCAATCTGAGAAATTAAAATTAATTGTAAAACTCCCTGGAGTTAGCTCAAGTCGTGGGTATATTTTCCACAGATACCACACAGGTTCGATGACTCAAGCGAGGCATGCGTGAGGAACAATGTACATCTGCCCGATTTACTCATCCGTTACACAGTTCGTTGATAATTGCAATAAATCAATGAGGGTTCCGGGTTACTATAAAAAAAAAAAAAAGAAAAGAAAAAAATTGATTGAGAATGCTAGCTGAGTGTATACATAGGGCAGATACTTCAACATCAAACACAAGCAGAAAATTCCATGTATGATTGCTGAACATACCTCATTTGGACGGCTTTATCCAGTCAATATTCATACTTGAGAACACAAAATTCCGTTATGGTAAATTTCGGTAATGCAAAATATTCAAGACTAAAAAAAAATTACAATTCCTTTGAAAATTTAGCAGTGATTATATATGTAAAGCAAATAAATAAATATATATGCATATATGGTCATTTTGGGGTTAAGGATTCGAACTTAAAATTAACCTTTCTGTATAAAAAAAAATAATTAATTATATTTGATTTCTCCCAAACCATACCGTGTAAGATTTTTGTGCATTGAATTATCTCTTGAATTCACACTCTATTTCTCATTAAAAAAAAAAAAAAAAAGAGAAGAACGGGGCATTGGGATCGTTTCTTGCTTTTGGGCCTCTGGCATGTAGGGGTAGATTCAAGATTTTTACCACTAGGTACTGGATATATTCAAAAGAAGAATAACAAGTTATGCCGAAATTGTAGAAGAAAAGTAATATTACTTTTTAGGATATATAAGATTATTATTAGATATTAAACTAGTAACTATACTTTCCATAATTTAATAGTTTTACTGATCTTTTAGTAGAATGTGAGATTTAATAAAAATGTTCCTCATTATTAAAAAAATATAGTTATTATTAAGTTTAGTTATTTATTGAATTTATTATGTTATATTTTTTTTAATGATATAGATAAAAATATTCAATAGTTTAGTAGGAGATTACCTTTTATTTTCAAAAACTACTTATATTTGATTCTTTTACATTACTTTTATGTTAAAATATTTTGAATTAACCTTAATTTTTTAATAAAACCACAATATCTTAATTTTAAATTAAATTTAATCTACACTCACTATTCTTTTTTCTCGCACTAGTTACTGTTTTATTAATTTTTATTGGTAACTATACGTAGTCACCTGTAATCTATGTATTTTAATTATAGATAGTCACTTGTATATTTTATTCAAAATTATTATAATCGTAGGTTAATTTTTACGATTTAAAAATTAACGATAGAAACATTAGCGATGAAAGGCCCGGAAGAATTAAGCGAGGGGCAGTCGAGCCGTTAAATTAATGCTTGCATGTGTTCTCATTTCTTACCTCTCGTGTCCCATGAAAAGAAGAGCTTGAGAGAGAGAGAGAGAGAGAGAGAGGACAACACCAAGTCAATAAACTCCGTTAAGGAAGAAGCATGTATAGGGATCCAAAAGGCTCGATATATATCTAAGCTATCACTCTGCATTTGGCTCATACCATCACGAGAAATGGAAGACCGGTACAGTCCTCTGAGCTGGGATTGCTGCTACCACCAACAAGATCAGGTAAAATTGTTGGTAACTCAGTCACGACTGGTGAATCCTGATCGTTCATCGGCAGTCAGAGGATTGGTCAGACTAACGGTAACCTTCTTCAATTCTATTATTTGGATCCTTAATTTAGACCCCCCCCCCTTTTTTTTTTTTGGCGCTGTAATTGACAGGGAATTGAAGAGTTGAAGCAGTCTCTCTTGTACACGACTATGGAGCTGGAGACGACAATCCTATCTGCTCGAGAAGAAATTGCACGAAAAGAAGCCGAACTGATCTATGTGAAGGATCTACTGAGAAAGGCCATCAAAGAACGAGACGACGCCCGAGAAAAATGGCGAGGGCTAGTGCTGGAGGAAGTCACCCTCCTCCGAAACCAACAACGAGAGGCTGCTCCTCTTTCGTCCAGGATTGCTTGCAGTAGAAGAAGAATTGAAGATGAACTAATAAGAAGGGGAGAGTACTCCAAGTCCAGCGCTGGATCTTCGCCCTCGTATTCCACCGTTTTGTCGCCGACTCCAGAGCCATTGCCAGTTGCAAGAGTGATGGAAAATCTACTTTCCAAAAAGCCATTGCCTGAGAAAGGGAAGCTCTTGCAGGCAGTGATGGAGGCTGGGCCGTTACTTCAAACGCTTTTAGTAGCTGGACCGCTCCCTCGGTGGCGAATCCACCTCCTCCGCTCAACTCCATTGAGATCCCGCCAGTGAGCATATCTCCGCCAACACTGAAGCTTCTACGCCTTAGACCTCACTAGGAAAGCATTCTTCTACCGTTAGAATTTACCCAAAAAATGGTTTAGCAGTGACAAATGTGTACCTTTTAAGTTCTCTCACAAATCTCTCGATGCATGGCAGCTAAACTGTTGAGACACTGGCTTTGTTTGAGGTACCAAATCCCCCCCCCCCCCAAAAAAAGAAAATAAAATAAAATCTCTAAAATAAACTCTATTTTTTTTTCTCATGGCATAAATTACAAAATTACAAATTTTATTAATTTTTATTATTTTTTTTTGTCACACACACTTATTATATTTGTTTTTCGTTGATCATTAATTCAAATATCCTTAAAACCACAAATAAATTTAGCCAGTTAGTAATTTAGAATTTTAAAAATTAATCAAAATTACGCGTTTTCAAAAATAATGAAAGGGGGGTTGGGGCGTCTACGTTGGGTGGAGAAACAGTAGCCATATGAGGTTGTTTAATGTTGAGAAAGTTAAGATGTATCCAGCAAATAACATGTAAATATCGGTAAATAGAAAGAGATTGGCAACGTCACAAGAAAATAGTCGTATATCGCCGGAATATGAACTTATATATATATATATATATATTTTACAATGTATATATATGTATAAACTTATATTTATTTTATTTGTAATTAATTTAATTAAATTGAAGGTAAAATTATCTTCACAATAAATATTTTAACAGAATTAGAATTCAAATTACAGAAAGGGGTAAGAAGTTAGTGACTTTTGATAATAAAGGAATTGATATAAATTTTAAATGTTGAGAAAATATATGTATAATTAAACTAATATTTAGAGAAAATATGTGTAATTTATCCTAAAATAAAAGGGATATTTCCAAAGTATCTCTAAATTGAGAGGGTAAAAAATAAATATTTGTCAAATATGAAGTGCCAAAAAGAGATTTTTCTTTTGTTGGAATGCAAGTAGGTTTGGTTTGTATTTTTTTTTTTTTTGATAATCAAGCTAAATTTGTATCGAATTTACGATAAAAAGATTTTAACCAAAAATGAATTTTTAGAGGGATTGCGGCCGGATTAATGACAATCCCGTGATATCACAATTCTGAGTTGTTAGGTTAAAATTTAATTATTTTAATATATTTATATATTTTTTAATAAAAAAATTTATGAGTCGTTAAGTTAAAATTTAATTATAAAAAAATATTTATATATTTTTTAATTAGAAATATTTAAATAAGTTTATATCCTTAAATTTTAATACAACTGTACAAACACTGTCAGCCTCCCCAGAAGGCCAGGATTCCAGATCCGTCGGCACACCAATTCCAAAAGCCAAAATAACGATCAGAAAGAAAAAGCAGCGGGAGTGAATCGAAAAGTCACAGCGCGGGGATATTGCGCATCGAAAGGAATCAAAATTCAAATGTCTTTGTTACTTTCATCCACTCCAATTTCTGCTATCACCCCTCCTTCCGAGTCCACCAGTGTTTGGCTCCCAACACGCCCGAAGAGGGAGGAAAAGAAGACGCCGACTCGTTCCTTGGCTCGGAAGCGACTCAGTCTCGTCCCCACTGTTCGGTCCAGGCCGTTCCGCAGACAAACACCTCGCTGCTACTCATCCATGCCTGTAGATGCCGCCGCTTCGTCTTCTCAGGTCTCTTCTTCTTAACCCTGGAACCAATGCATTTTTCGGCCGTTTGGTTGTCGGGAAAACGAAGCGAAAAGGAATTTAAAAAAAAAAAAAACAAAAAGAAAGAAAGCGCTTAATTTAATTAAACCGAACATTTGACTTGGGCAATTCGTAACTATTACATTCATTGAAAATCTTAATTGTAGACTTTAGGTTTTATTATCTATGTAAATTGGTATCTTCTAATGGCATTAGGATTTGGGTTCTCATAAATGATTAACGACCAGAATGACTAAATATTAAATGCTATGAAGGTCGATGGACCTTTTATGCAAGAAATATATGTTTTTATCTAATCACGCTGCAATTAAGCGTTTAATCATTTTTTTTTCCTTTCCACTAAATTAATGGTGCTAGTAGTTCACAGTCTGTACAAAGCACAAATATGTACATTTACTATGCAAATATTCTTTATTACTGAAGGATTTACTCTTTTTTTTTTTTTTTTAAATACCATCAAAAGTCGACAATGTCAAAAAGTTACCACCTGTGGAGTGAAGTGGGCTTCTTTAGAAATTCTACTGAGAAAAAGAGATTTATGGGGGGTTAGATTATCCTGTGTTTTGCTCCATGTGCTGGTCAACTTGAATGAATTTTGTTTTGTTTTTCAAATGGCTACAAAGTATTTATTTATTTATTTATTTTTTATGGAACTGAACCAGTAGCATTATTAGAAACTATAATTATAGTATTTAGGAAATGCACTGAAACCCAAGAATACACTGACACATCAAGTTAAAGAGTATGTAACAAAAGATGTTTCTATTTCTTTTCACTAGTATTATTTTCTTTTTAACATCTAAGGGATATTTGACTTTTGCTAAATTTTACTAGCATGTATTTATTTATTTTCTTAAAAGAACCTCCTCAAGCTATAGGACCTTTTGACTTTTGTTCATTATCAATTTCTTTATTAGCGTTGTTCTTATTGGATAAATTTGTACATATTATGAATTATTTCTGTTACTTCTATTATTATTTGATAAATCTATAATCCTCGTTTGAATGGAGCCGTTCTTTAGAAACATAAATACTTTTAATCATCTATTTATTTCACATTAATTTGATGGAAGTTCACATTAAAATTTACTTTTCCATTGTACATTTTTGTTTACGTGGATGGATGTGTAGATGCCTTTCTTCCCTCAGGCCCTATATGTAGGCCGGGTGGTGGTTAGAGTCAAGTAAGGGTTCTCTGTTCTCATATTATTTGGTGCATAAAACAGGAATGTTCAAAAAAAAAAAAAAAAAAAAAAAAAAGAAAGAAAGAAAGAACCACCCCTTTTGAGTTTTATGTTACCCAAAAAATTTGGCATCACACAGATCATCTTTTTGTTATTTTATTTTTCCTAGTAATACAATAGTATGGAAGGAACACGCTTAGAGTGGAACAACCTACGTACAAAAGAGAATGGAGTCAAAGAGCTCAACTCAAAGATTAAGCTCGCCCATGAAGAGGACAAAAGATGATATATTGTTTTCAATATGTAACAAAAGAAGAGACATAAGGAACTCCTTTATGCCAAAATAAAAAATTATGTGGTAAATTCATCTTGAGACTATGAATTAACATCCAAGCTTCATAAAAAATTGCACCTCCATAGACACCAAATGATAATATCTTCCATGCTTCTTCCTCTTCTTGTGGCAGCCTACTTCGCTACAAGAGAGCAAATTTTCATATTTTTTGTTTTGGGGGCGGGGGTCCATTGCAAGCAAGGCAACTTAGTTTGAGCAAAAATTATTTTGAATTACTGAAATTTGACAAAATTTTCGTACTTGTTTCTCCTATTTAGTTTACATTGATTTGTATTTTGTTGTTGTCTTTTGGTCTTGTTATTTCGAAAATGGCTTGTGTCTTATGCTGATTTTTTGGCATTTCTTTAAGGTCGGCTCTGTAGTTGGCTGTATAGTGAGTAATATACCTACTACGTGCTTTTTTTTGGCAGATTTACATCATGTTTATCTTAATCAACTCATTATTTGCTTAAACAATATGCTAACTGCCACTTGGTTATCAGGCACATGATAGCTTGCTGTACTGCAGAGCATATTGGGTCAGTGAATCTACTATTGCTTGGAACATAGATGCTGGAGATGGTTCATGTTATTTGTATGCTAGTAAAACTGCTTCCTTGTCTGTCACAAATTATGGAATTCAAGGTTTGAAGACTACCATATATTATTACCCAGTTGATTTATGCTTTCATGGAGGAGAATTTATGTTCCATTTTTGGAAAATTAGGATTTGACATTTCTGTGCTGGCAGGCTATGATGTGAGACTCAAGCTTGAAGTGGACAACACTGGGCTCTTAGAAAATGTATCACATTTGTTTACTCAGCAGACTTCTTATAGTTATTAGGGCTGTATTTATTGTCAGTCTTCTGTCGTGGTTGCTTATACAGTTATACGTGGCCTTTTATTGATAGTTTCACACGGTATTGCTTGTTAAGTTTGAAGAACTAGTTATATTTATTTTATTTCTAATATATATAGTGTAATTCCAGGTTAAGGAAAAATTTCCTCATATTCGAGATTATAGAGCTTTCAAGGTTCCTTCTACATGGGATGTTAGAAGTCTACTTAAATGGCAGTTGGCAGTTGCATTATATAACTGTAAATTTCTCCAACTTTGCTTTTTCTTGAGTCATTAATGAGAAGTAGAATGTTAGTGAATAAGAGAAATAAAGTTACTTGCACATTGAAAAGAATGTGCTTTTTTAAATTAGTTTTTTGAACCGTAAACTCGCAACCTTGAAACCAAATTAGTCATTAATTTTTCTGTTGAAGTGCATTTGCATTAAATATGTCATTGCATGATTGAATCTGTTTAACAAATTCATTTGTATAAAAATAGGAGCAGTGTGCTATCCATACCATTTGATGGCTGTGAGCCTGCATGTATTTCTCTTATTCACTAATGAGGAGTAGAATGTTAGTGAATAAAAGAAATAAAGTTACTTGCACATTGAAAAGAATGTGCTTTTTTAAATTAGTTTTTTGAACCGTAAACTCGCGACGTTGAAACCAAATTAGTCATTAATCTTTCTGTTGAAGTGCATTTGCATTTAATATGTCATTGCATGATTGAGTCTGTTTAACAAATTCATTTGTTTAAAAATAGGAGCAGCGTGCTATCCATATCATTTGATGGCTGTGAGCCTGCATGTATTGCATTGTTGGTTTTAGAGATTAACTTTATTTTCTCTTGACATAATTATATTAGCTTGAAATGGTAATCTAAATTGATGCGAAATATGTCATTGTGGCCTTTGTCTTGAAGTTAGTAACAATTTCCTTTCTCTTTCTGCAGCTGATGGGCAATGGGACACCGCCACTGGTTTGCAGTTACCTGGTGTACTCGATGATTTATTTTCTTATGACGGACCCCTTGGTGCCTTTTTTTCAAAAGAAGCCGTCTCACTTCACCTCTGGGCACCTACCGCTCAAGTATGTCTTTTCCCTTTGTTACACTCCTCACCCAAAAAGGGGGGGGGGGAGGAAGGAAAGAATAGAAGAAAAAGAAAAAGAGATCTTCATTTTTATTATTCCATGCATTTATATCTTTCCACTAATGTGTGCATCAAAATAGGTGGTGCGATGTTGCATATATAAAGATCCATCAGATGAGGATCCTGTGGAAATTGTCCCACTTCAGGAGTTTAATGGTGTTTGGAGTGCTACTGGGCCAAGAAGATGGGAAGGCTGGTATTATGTGTACGAAGTCTATGTCTACCATCCTAGTACCTTGCGAATTGAGAGATGCATTGCCAATGATCCATATGCTAGAGGGTATGCTGGTTCTCCTGTTCACCAGTGGATCTCTATATATAGCTAAGTTGTATTTATATCCTGATAGTTTTGACATTGCTAACTTATGCTATGTGTTTAGCAAGGTTTAAAAATTCTTTCCAGTAGGTTGTTTCAATTAGCGCAGAGACAAAAACATTTTGAAAATGTTTCATAAATATTTTGAGAGCAATAAAAAAATTTGAAAATATATCGAAATATTTAGAAGCATAAATTGAAATTTAATTAAATGTATTAAAGTCTAGTAATATATTAATTAAACAATTTACTATTTTGGTGTATTATGTTGTAGTTGGTGTGGTTTACTGTCATGTGTTCATTCATACATCATGTTGTTCGCCTAGGCTTTCAGCTGATGGCAGGAGGACGTTGTTTGTTGATCTTGATTCTGATGCCTTAAAACCTGAAGAGTGGGATAATTTGGCAGATGAAAAACCAGCTATCCATTCTTTCTCTGACATCAGCATTTATGAGCTGCATATCAGAGATTTCAGGTAAACGGACAAATGTTTATGCATTTAAGTTTTCTTTCGCAGAAGCATGATGTATGAAATATCTTAGCTCAATGCATTGTAGGATCTTTTTCAGACAACAAATGGAATATAGATGTTGAAGACTTCAAGAATAAGGGGTAGACTTCTAGGCTGTAACTCATGTCTGGTAACTGTTGAATCGCTACATGAATCTGGCTTCCTATACACTCGTCCATTCTTTTCCACATGCAATAGTGCCTACCCATATTTTGACCTTCATTTGGAATTTGGAAATATCTTTTCTTTTTACCCTATACCTGGAAGTGCCTGGGAAGACTTATTTTGGGGTTTGCTTCTGTCATGGTAGTAACATTGCATTCTTATTGACTTTTTCTTGTTCAATTGGTATGTTCTTATTGAATATGCTTTTATTTTGTTACTTACTGTATTATGTTTATTTATCACAGTGCTAATGATCCTACCGTGCATCCTGACTTTCGTGGTGGTTATCTTGCTTTTACTTTCCAGGTAGATATGTTCTTTGATCCCAACTTTGGAAGAATTTTTCCCTGAAGGATATGTATTTTCCACTTGAGTGTTCTATATTTTGGTTTTCTTTGTCTAGGCCCATTGAACTGAATTCAACACTTTTTAAGCCTAATAATTTGGGGTTGGCTACATCAATTACCTTTCTTGTTTTTTACCCAAGTGCTGTTGTTTCTGTTTCCGTATTTGGCTTTTGATTTTAAGCTACAGAAATTAGAGGCAGTAATCCATGTTAGATATTTTCCTTGAATAATAAAATATGATTCAAGCTTTAACTAATCATGTTTCGAGCCTATTTGTCACAGAGTTGAGATCATGCACAGCTACCATGTTTATACCCCTTGAGATGGAGTAAATATTTGGTGTAACAGTATTACATGATATAACAAACCAATTAAATGCAAACATATATACATCTTGTGATTAGGTGTCATCTCATTTTATGAGGGTAATTTAAAAATTTGAAATTTGAAATTCAACAATCTTGGCTATTAGGATTTAATATAAAACATGTCTTTAGTTAATTGGTTTGTTGTACCATGTAAGCATGAAGACATTGTATCACCGTTATATTAAATATTTTCTCCTTGAGTTGAACTAAAGCACCATGCAAGTACCTTTATTAATTAGTTAATTTATTTATTTTTTCAATTTTTTACAATTTTTCCCTTTCAACAGTGTCAATAGAACTACCAATGGCTTTGTTTGAACTACCAATGGCTTTGTTATATATGTAACTCCAATCAAGTCCTGGAAATGCTTTAGTTAAGATTAGAGATGGTGAATTAGGGTTGAACTTTAACTCATCTAGTTTCTATAGCCTGGAGCATGCAACTTACTTATCCGAAATGGAAAAGGAAAAGAGAATACATTTTCTTTTGCAATATTAAACAATTAGTTATCAAAATTATACGATTCAATTCGATATACCATGTAATCACGCAAATCTTACCTCCAAATTGAAGGGAGTGACAAATCGTGATGAATCAAACCAAATCGATTTGATTCATAAAGAATATTATGTCCCTTCTGCCGGCGATGCACTCCTGGCCTTAATTGGCCGGGTCATGCCTCCGGCGCTGTTAATTACTTACCAAAAAAATTTTTTTTCACTTACCAAAAAAAAAGTATGGAAGTGGACTCGGATCATTTAGACCCATTTGTAAAAAATCTATTTTTTCATTTTTATTTATTTTTAAGAAAATGAAGTTGTGGAGGTTAGTAAATCATAATGAACAAAACTACATACACTCTGCTTGAAGGATTCAGCATGCGTACGTCATCTCAAGAAAGTATCTAGTGCTGTGCATGTGCTTCCAACCTTCCAGTTTGCCGGTGTCGCTGATGAGAAGGATAAATGGAAATCTGTCGGTAAGAATACTTCTTACTTGATTTTTGGGACTGTCCTCCTGGCCCCAGTGGACTTCTATGGTTGTTTTTTGCTAATACAAGGAAACACACATATATCATATACTCTTGGTAGTTGCGATTTTGTCTGGGATAAAATGTTATTTTTAGACTCCTTAATTATTTTGGTAACAACTTATGCTATGTAATAATATCAAAACACAAACTTAACACTTTAAACCCATTGAATGATGAATTGACAAATGTTGTATAAATAATTAGCCTCGTATAATATCTTGAACGACAAATTGTGCATCTAGCACAGATTCACAAAGTTGTGTTGAAAGGTATTGCAGTTCATTCTGTTTAGAGTGAAACTATGGCTTTGAGTTTGATGACCTTACTACATGGAAACTTGAAGTTAAGGTTTTATACCTTCCTGAGTTTGATGACCTTACTACATGGAAACTTGAAGTTCAGGTTTTATACCTTCCTTCTTTCCCAACTTCCCAAACTAATAGAATTGATTCATGATAGGACCCATGTACACTGAAAATCACTAAAAACAGGTTTAAGGATGTGCATCTGCTTAAAAGGTCATCACAAAGTGGCTGGCAATATATTTTTGTTTGTTTGTGTTTATGTGGTCATGTTTGTGTATATTTTTTGTGCGCATACTAACATTTATGACAAACAATCCTATGGAACTTTTTTTTTTTTTTGAAAAAGATAAGTAAATTTTATTTAAAAGCTATCAAAGCATCGATGAGATGCAAATACAGAAACAAGTGAGGAGAGATTGTACAATTTGTTCCGACCCCAAGATTAATTTAAGCATTCAAGAAAATTCAAGAAAGAAAATAAATCGATCTCCCTTTCATCCTTTGCCCAGCCATATAAACAAGCTAAAAAATTGCTCTTGATTCTCAAGTTAGTCCTACTCTCGGCTTCAAATATTCTTCGATTCCTCTCCTTCCAAATCAGCCAGAACATACAGAATGGGACCAAATTCCATATGGATTTTTTGTGCTTTCCAAGAGGCTGGCCCCACCAGTCCACAAGAAAATCACGGATATCCTTTGGGAAGCATAGATGAACTCCAAAACAAGAAAGGATCAACCCCCACAAATTAGCTATCCATTGGCAGTGCAGGAAAATGTGAGCAATAGATTCCTCTCGACTAAAACACAAGCTGCAGCGATTAATAATGTGATAACCTCGACGCTTAAGATTGTCCATGGTTAGGATTTTCTCCCTGGCAGCACACCATGAGAAAAAGAGGACTCTAGTAGGAACTGCATATTTCCAAAGCATTAGCCAAGGAAAAATGTCCTTAGCCTCTCCTTGAAGGAACACATAAAAGGATTTGACTGAAAAGGATTGTTCTCTAGACTCTTTCCAAACCATAGAGTCTTCTGTCTCTTCAAGATGGACATTGTTCAGCAGCTCCATAAGGGACAGATAGTCTTCAAATTCCCAGTCATTCAATTCCCTCCGTAACAACACGACCCAGGTGCTACATCTGCCCACACCAATGTTGTAATCTTTGACAAAAGCATCCTTTTTGACAGCAAGAGCAAAAATCTCAGGAAAAAGATCAGACAAGCGACCCACATTAAGCCAATCATGTTTCCAGAACAAGATCCTGTTGCCTCTGCCCAGTTTCCAGGAAATGCAGCTAGCAAACTTCATCCAGTTTTTCCTTATACCTCGCCATACGCTTGCACCTATAGAGTTAGGACCCTCGGCTGAACACCAGCCTCCCTTGTCTTCCCCATATTTAGTCGCTATTACTTTCTTCCAAAGACTGTTGTTATCCAGGAAAAATCTCCAGAACCATTTGCCAAGTAGAGCCTCATTTTGCAGCAACAGCTGCCTGATGCCAAGACCTCCAGAAACAATTGGGGTGCATACTACCTTCCAGTTAACCAGACAATGTTTGAAGACCCCATCACCTTTGCCCCATAGGAAATTCCTTTGCATTTTCTCAATTTCTTTGATGACTGAAATAGGGGCTTTAAAGAGAGAAAGATAATATGTAGGTAGACTAGAGAGCACACTTTTAATCAGTGTTACTCTAGCTCCTTTGGAGAGATATCTCATCTTTCAGATAGCTAATCTATTCCTGCATCTTTCCAGGACAGGCTCCCAAACCATTTTGGAATTGGATTGAGCACCTAGTGGCAAACCTAAGTAGGTAGTAGGAAAGGAATCTGATTTGCATCCCAAAATATCTGCCAGCTCTGTTAGAGGGTTAACTTCTCCAACTAGAATAACTTCAGACTTACCCAAGTTCACCTTCAACCCAGTGACAGCTTCAAATCCCAAAAGAGTGCAACGTAGATGTCCTAATTGTAACTTGTCAGCACCACAAAATATAACTGAGTCATCGGCAAAGAGAAGATGTGAGATACTAATTGAGCCCCTTACTCTATTCTTGACCAAGAAACCTTCAATTAGACCAGCAGCTTCCACATTCGGCAGCATTCGGCTAAGAACTACATGAGATATATTCCAATAAACGTCAAATTTAACCTTATCACAATTATCTCATCCTTTTGTTTCTCACCTAAGCAGTCCTCCCTTTTGCTCTTGTAGAAAGTCTCTGATGAGATTTCCAGTTGTACTTGTGAACTATGTGATAAATTTGGTTTTTTCTAATCAATTACTTCCTATGATAAGATAGTTTTTGTTGAAATTGAGGATTAGTGTTTTGAAGGAATTAAAAGTACCCGTGTCCAACTTGTGCTCAGGAATGGGCATAAATAATGACTTCTTGCAATCTAATTGAAACTTTATATGATATTGTTCTTTTACTCTGGTATAATTTTGCTAGTTTTGGCACTTAGCATTCTGAAATGTTTTTGTTAGAATATGTTAGGAATATTTAAGGCATAATTGATGGATTGTGATTTAGTTATTTTTGGTTATTGCTATATATTGGCTGATTTCAATTTCTATATTTTGTAACCTAAACTTGATTATAAATAGAGTATGAGGGAGAAGAAGAATCTCATCTCTCTCTTTCTTTTATCTCTAATTTTTCTGTTTTGATTTTCAACTTGGTATCAGAGCGATTACTTTTCCCTTCTTTATTTTTATTTTCTTTTCCAAAAAAAAAAAAAAAAACCCTAGCCGCGCTACTGTTCATCACTGCCGCCACTGTTCATCACTGCCGGACCACTCTCCGGCGATCGTTGTTGACCGGCGCCACCACCAACAGACTCGGCGTCGACTAGCAACTACCACCCACGAAGACAATCGCCGGAGATGACCTAACGCGCCTTCACGCGCGGCTTGGTTCCCGGTGCGTGAGGCTCACGCGCCCCTCTTTTCCAGCGCTTGTCGGCGCGTGCACCGACGGTTGATCTCCGGCGACACACCATGGCAGTCGCCTCTTCCTGTTCTTCTCCTCTTATACTTCATTTGTGTCGTGGATGATTCTTGAAACTTGGCTTATCTCCTTCTCGATCGGATCTTGGATCTCTCACGTTTTAGATAACCAGATCTGATGTTCGGTGTGTTATATACTGTCGATTGATGATACTCGTATTCTCTACTATTTTTTTTATTTGTCTGCTCAATCGTAGTTGATCGTTGTTGATCGTTCGATTGTGAGTTGGTTCGTGCTCCTTGTTGTGCTTTGAAACCTTATACGCCGCTGTGTGGTCTTTCTACTCTGATTTGAGTTGTGATTTATATTTGGCTAATGGCTATTAATCCGTCTACTGTCAAGACTACTTCAGATGAAAGTTCTTCACCTGTTCCTGCGCATGCTATTTCAATTGAAAATTTTTCAAAATCCATTGTTTGTGAGAAATTGAATGGAGCCGCCAACTATTTAACTTGGTCTCATGCTGTTCGTATATTCCTTATTGGTCGACAATTGGAAAATTACATTACGGATTCTCCTCCAGACTCAACATCTCCCACGTATTCGCAATGGCGAGCTATTGATGCTAATGTTATGAGTTGGTTATGGCACAGTCTCGAACCTTCAGTTTTCGAACTGTATCCTTGTGTAACACCTCTAAGGCAATCTGGGATTCTTTAGCTGATTCGTTCTCTCAGCGTAGTAATATTTCAGAAGTTTTTGCGGCGTACGAGCAACTCTTTTCTCTCCGACAGGGAGATAGATCACTATCTGATTATTACAGCACACTTAAAACCCTTGGTGATCGTCTCTTGCAACTTCGTCCCTTTCCTGAGACTAAAGCGGAGATGATGGGACAATGGAATGAGCTTATGACTGTTCTTCTGCTGGCAGGACTAAATGATGATTTTCGTAGTTACAGAGATCAGTTTTTGGCTGGGGAGACTATTCCTTCTTTAGCCAGTGCTTATTCTCGGTTGCAACGATCTTCCCTGGGTCATCATCCCCGTTCAACATCATCTGCTTCCAGTGGGACAGACTCTGCTGCTTTGATTAATAGTTCTGGAGGTCATGGAGGATCTCGTGGTGGCTCACGTGGTATGGGCCGTAATTCTCGGGGTGGTGGTCGCAGTTCGGGACGCGGCACCAAAAAGTGTAATCATTGTGGTGGTACAAATCACACAGAGCCTTATTGCTGGAAGAAATATGGTCGTCCTGATCAAGCTCACCATGTTACTACTGATTCTACTAGCTCTGAAGTAGCCTCTGGTTCTACTTCTGGTACAAGTGATCCTGTTAACTCAGGGGTAGTTTCTCAGGCTCCCTTCTCTCCTGCTGAGTTGGATGCTATTGTGCAAGCTCTTCGGATCTCTCGCTCTTCCAGTTCCACTGCCACTTTGGCCCATTCAGGTAATAGTGCTTGTTTCTCCACCTCATCTGCTCCACAATGGATTCTTGACTCTGGTGCTAGTGCTCATGTATCAGGTAATCCTTATTTGTTTTCTGATTTGATTACCACCACTCATCGTCTTACGTTAGCTGACGGGTCCTCTCGACCTGTAGCTGGCAAAGGACACCTCAAACTCTCAGTATCATTATCGTTACCTTCGAGTCTTTATGTGCCTAACTTTCTTTTTAACTTATTATCTGTTAGTCAGTTAACTAGACTTTTAAACTGCTCCATAACCTTTTCTCCATCTTCCTGTGTTTTTCAGGATCTCAGGACGCAGAAGATGATTGGTTCGGGATGTGAGCGAGATGGTCTTTATTATCTTGACCTAACCAGTTTCTCCTTGTCTTCTTCAGCCTTTCATGTTTCAGATTCTCCTCTCCAGTTGCATTATCGATTGGGTCATCCAGCTTTATCTCGTCTCAAGCTTGCTGTTCCTGGTCTTGGTTCTGTCTCCAGTCTAGAGTGTGAAGCTTGTCAACTAGGGAAGCATCACTGTAGTTCTTTTCCTAGTAGTAGTCATGGTCGTGAGTCTGAACCTTTTTCTGTAGTCCATACGGACATTTGGGGTCCTTCTAGAGTCCCCACTATTAATGGTTATTGCTATTTTGTCATTTTTGTGGATGATTTCTCACGTATGACATGGTTATTTTTAATAAAAACTCGTTCTGAATTGCCCAATATTGTTTTACGTTTTTATAATGAAATTTTTACTCAGTTTGACAAAAGAATTAAAATTTTACGGTCTGACAATGCTTTAGAGTATACCAAGTCTGTTATGGAAAAATTTTGTGTTGACAGGGGCATTATTCATCAAACCTCATGTGTTCATACCTCTCAACAGAATGGTGTTGCTGAACGGAAGCATCGCCATCTGTTGGATGTCGCCCGCACTTTGCAAATACACATGAATGTTCCAAAATCATATTGGGGGGATGCTGTCTTAACTGCTTGTCACCTTATCAGTCGACTTCCGTCCGTTACTCTTGGTAATAAGTCTTCTTTTTCTCTTCTTTATCCTTCTTCTAATCCTTTTTCACTTCCTCCTCGTACATTTGGTTGCACTGCCTTTGTTCATAATCTTGATCTTGGTCTGGACAAAGTATCACCACGAGTTCGTCGATGTATTTTCTTGGGATACTCTCGTACTCAAAAGGGCTACCGGTGTTATCATCCTCCATCTCGTCGATTCTTTGTTAGTGCTGATGTTACTTTTTTTGAGTCTACACCCTATTTTCAGGTTCAGGGGGAGTTGTCATCTCGTGAGGGGGAGCTTTCTCCTTCCTATCAAGAGGGGGAGCCACCTACATCTATTTCCTCTCCTAATCCGGTTCTTCCTATTCCTGAGGTTCCTTTACAAGTCTATCACCGTCGCGCTCGCCTTGATCCAATCACCACTGCACCTATGGATCCTGTAACACTTGAGACACCTACTTCTGACCCAGATACTTCTGTTACTAGTCCGGATGAGCCTAAGCCTCCTTCTATTGATGACCTTGATCTCCCTGTTGCCCAAAGACGAGGTAAACGTACATGTACTCAGCATCTTATTGCTAAATTTGTTTCTTACCATCGTATCTCACCTCGATTCCAGTCCTTTGTGTGTGCTTTGTCCTCTGTTTCTATTCCTAAATCTTATAATCAGGCACTAATATCACCGGGCTGGAAGAAAGCGATGGATGAGGAGATGCAAGCACTACATCTCAATCAGACGTGGGAGCTCACTTCTCTCCCCCTGGGAAAGAAGCCAGTTGGTTGTCGTTGGGTTTACATAATAAAGTACTATCCTGATGGATCTGTTGAGCGTCTTAAAGCCCGATTGGTTGCTAAGGTCTATACCCAAACTTATGGTGTGGACTATCTTGAGACATTCTCACCAGTGGCTCGTCTTAATTCAATCCGCATCCTTCTTGCAGTAGCAGTGTGCAAATCTTGGCCCTTGTTCCAGTTGGATATTAAAAATGCCTTTCTACATGGTGAACTTCAGGAAGAGGTATATATGGACCAACCACCGGGATATACTGTTACAGGAAATGAGCATCTTGTTTGTCGCTTACGCAAAGCCTTATATGGACTTAAACAATCTCCACGAGCATGGTTTGATCGGTTTAGTTCTGCTCTTATGGAATATGGTTTCAAACGATCCACTTCTGATCACTCAGTATTTGTTCATCAGTCACCATCTGGTACTATTATCTTAATTGTCTATGTGGATGATATTATCATTTCTGGTGATGATGCTAAGGGCATTTTCGAATTAAAGGGTTATTTGGGAAAACAGTTTCACACAAAAGATCTTGGTGCCTTACGTTATTTTCTTGGAATTGAAGTTGCCCGTTCTTCCCAGGGTATATCTTTATCTCAAAGGAAATATGTTCTGGATTTACTCTCAGAGACTGGACTTTTGGGTTCTCGCCCTGTTGACACTCCTATGGACTCTTCTGTTCTCTTGGATAGTGAAAGTGGTGATCTATTTCCTGATGTTGGTCGTTATCGACGTCTTGTTGGTAAATTGATCTATCTCACTGTGACTCGTCCTGATATTTCATATGCAGTTGGCGTGGTCACAGTTTATGCACGCTCCACGCAAACCTCATTTTGAAGCTGTATGTCGTATTCTGAGGTATTTGAAAAATTCTCCTGGTAAAGGTTTACATTATCGAGCCTCTACCACGATCGATGTAATTGGATACAGCGATGCAGATTGGGCTGGTAGTCGTTCGGATCGGAGGTCTACTTCTGGATACTGTACTTTCGTCGGTGGTAATCTTGTTACATGGCGTAGTAAGAAGCAGACTGTAATGGCTCGATCTAGTGCTGAGGCCGAGTATCGCGCCATGGCTCATACTGCGTCTGAGATGCTTTGGGTTCGTTCTCTTCTTCGAGATTTTGGTATTGATATTTCAAATCCGATGCCTATGTTCTGTGATAATCAGGCTGCAATCTTCATTGCTAACAATCCCGTCTTTCATGAACGTACCAAGCATATAGAAGTTGATTGTCACTTTATTCGTGATCTTCTGGTTAGACATGATATCATTACTCCATTTGTATGATCGGACTCTCAGTTGGGTGATATGTTTACCAAGCCCTTGGCTGTTTCTCCATTTCAGAAAATGTCTACCAAGCTGGACATGATTGATCTTTATGCTCCAGCTTGAGGGGGAGTGTTAGAATATGTTAAGAATATTTAAGGCATAATTGATGGATTGTAATTTAGTTATTTTTGGTTATTACCATATATTGGCTGATTTCAATTTCTATATTTTGTAACCTAAACTTGATTATAAATAGAGTATGAGGGAGAAGAAGAATCTCATCTCTCTTTTTCTTTTCTCTCTAATTTTTCTGTTCTGATTTTCAACTGTTTTATTTGAGGTTTTGCAAGATAATGGGAATGATTACTTGAGGTTTTGCAATTCTAAAATCTAGATATGCATATTAGTTGATGATAGGCTACTGGTCCTTTTGGTATATTGACTATGAAAATGCATGTCTTTTCAATATTTTATTTCTTCTTCTAAATTGTTGTTGGAAATGTGAAGGTTATAGTATGTGTTGCATGAATAGATAATCGTCCATCAATTCTCTTCGTAGTTTTTTCTCATTATAGCTAGTGGCGGAGCCAAGAAGAGCCCAGGGGGAGTGGTCCCCCTTGATTTTTGGCATGAAATTACTAAAATGCCCTTATCATTTTAATTTTGTTGAAAAATTAAATTAATTCAAAATTCAAGTATTTTAGTCTTACTAAAAAATTAAGCTTATGCAAAATTTTTTTAACTTAAAAGAAATTTACAAGAAATGAAGTATTTTTGTATAATAAATTGCATTTTCCCACTACTATTAAATTTTTTTGTGCAAAATATCATTAATTTCAACATATAACATAACAAATTTTATACACAATAAAACTTAATAATAATATTTTTTTTTGTAATGAGGGACATCCTTGGTAAACTTTAGGTGCTGTTAAAAGGATCAATTAAACTATTATAAAAAGTATATTCATTGGTTTAATGTACAAAGATAGTTTTTGTAAAGTTTAATTTTTTTAAGTGTGACAATTGCTAGTCATTGAGCGTAAAATTGTGTAAATTTTCGTATGGAGTCTTGTGTTGATCAAGTTGTTTCTCAATGTGAAGATTGAAATGGAAAGTTGATTTATCCTGAACATGGTGTGATCAGGATTTCACCATATTCAGGATAAATCAACTTTCCTTTTCAATCTTCACATTGAGGAACAACTTGATCAACACAAGACTCCATACGAAAATTTACACAACGGTAAGTTGCTCCACTGGTGACTTGTAGGTCACGGGTTCGAGACGTGGAAACAGCCTCTTTACAAAATGTTAGGATAAGGTTGCGTACAAATGCGCACACCCTTCCTTTACCCCCGCACTAGCCGGGGAGCGCTTGCGTACCGGGTGAGCCTTTTATGGTGTGATCAGGATTTGTGTAGCGTGCAAATTTCTGGCATACTCTATTCTTATTCTGTTTCCTTATTGGGAACAAGTGAAGTGAATATAAATATTACATATTCTGTTAGAGCTAGATGATCACTTTTTAAAAATAAGAAAGATATTGTGCAAGAGGCAATCGAAAATGAAAAGAAAATACAAAGAACAACATTTAATCATTGCTTCAAAGATTTGAAGAATCAAGATCTCTGGGTTCTAGAGGTGTCATTCGGGTTCAAGAACGAAGTTAATCGTACAGGAGAAGATTAATTGCGGGTTCTTGGAAGCAAGAGTTACTTAGACTAGGATGAGTGTCGAGTCGAGTCATGTACGGTAAACTCTTGTAATTTTTGATTTTATAGTGGATTGATTTTTACGGTTGGTTGCCTTATAGATTGGAGATTTTTGCCTAGAAGTGGTTCTAGGGTTTTATCTCGTTAAATCTCGTGCCTCATTTACTTTCGTCTGTTTGCATTTGTTTTTGAGTTTTTCTCCAATTTTTTAGTTTTTCAGTTTTCTCTCTCTAAAAGTAATGTTGCTTTTCTCTTACTTTTAACTCTGACGTAACTCTTTGTCCCTTTTTTAGGTGCTCGGTGCCTCCCTTAATAAAAATCCTGGATTTGCCCTTGATTGTAGCTGATGCTTAATTTAAAAATTAAATGGGCTGGGGTACTAGTAAAACAGGATCTTGGTTCTTAGACTTTTGTTTTTGTCTTTAGTGGTCTGCAAGTTCATGACTTTCCCTGACAAGGAAAACAAATTTTCTGAAAGATGATATTAATTAACTCTGAAAATTAAATTGGGGTATCAACTATCAATTTCATTTTTGAGGATGCCTACCTTAGAGTGTGGTTAATTATAAGGCATCATGTACTACCAATTTTTTACTTTGTAATGCCTTGGTTGATTAAGTACTTGTCTTCATCTTATGTTGGATGGTCGATTGAGTACCTGTGTTCATCTTTTGTTGGCCTCTAACTCCCGTAGAGTTTTTGTCCAATATTTGTTGACACATGTTGAACTGAAAAGTTTGGCCGCACGATCTTTTGCTATGTATTCTCACTTGAACTTTGTGGATGGTCGTGACCGGAATGGAGGTTCTAATTGTCTGGGAATAATGTTGAGTGTCGTCACTGATGTGAGTTGCTAGAGACAAGTGGGTTGAGAGCTAGGGTAGTTCGTGGGGGGGGGGGGGGAGAGATTAGAGGCTATGGGTGTGGTAAAAGGTTGATGATGTTATGTAGGGTTAATGAAAAAGGGTATTGTGGGAAAATATGGTTGTTAATGTATGTGCATGTACTTAGTGTATTTAATATATGTGCATGTACTTAGTGTATTTAATATTCTAGAGGGTATGTACCTAGTCTAGATTCCTTGTATAGTATTTATTGTATATGTAACTTGTATTAGTATAAATATAAAACAGTGGCTACCCATTTGGGGAAGTCAAATCTTCAGTAAATCTATGTCTTTGACATGGTATCAGAGCCAGGTTATTTTCTGGAACCTTTGGCCTTCTTTTGTGCTCTGTTTTTACTCTGTTTTCTGAGATCAAAAGGGAGTATTTTTTTCAACCTTCAACGCCCCGTTTTCAGCCTTCATTGCTGACTTTTCTTCAGCCTTCATTGCTGAATTTTTTACTTCCTCACGACACCTATGATGTCGGATGTTTCACCAGTCACAAAACCAGCCACCAGTCAACAAGATGAGACAACCATCTCGCACGGTATTGGAGATCTGCAAAATATTCAGGCTGCATACAGATTAAATGGGAAGAATTATCTGAAGTGGTCCCAATTAGTTCGGACCATTTTGAAAGGCAAGGGGAAAATCAGCCATCTCATGGGTACGGGTCCGAAGCCTAGTGATCTGAACTTTGAAGCGTGGGATGAAGAAGACTCGATGATTATGGCATGGCTATGGGGATCTATGACCCCAGAAATCAGTGACACGTGCATGTTTCTAAACACTGCCAAAGATATATGGGACGCGATCCAACAAACGTACTCAAAGGCAAAAGATGCCGCTCAGGTGTATGAGGTAAAGGTTAAAACAACGGCAGCAAGGCAAGGGAATAAGACGGTCACAGAGTACGCTAATCAATTGAGTGCTTTGTGGCAGGAGTTAGACCAATACAGAATAATAAAGACGAAGTGTTCCGATGATGCTGCTGTTTTGAAGAACTTTATTGAACAGGATAGAGTCTATGACTTTCTTGTTGGGTTGAATCCGGAATTCGATCAGGTGCGTGTTCAGATTCTTGGGAAATCGGAAGTCCCATACTTCAATGAAGTGGTAGCCATAGTTCGAGGAGAGGAGAGTAGGCGAAGTCTGATGCTGGAGCCACAAGTTTCAATCAATTCAGCAATGGTTGCAAGTGATGGAAACAAGCTGAATATACCTACTGCAAAGAAGTCTGCTGGTAATGAAAGAAAACTAGCCCTTGACATGAAGACAGGAGATTCTAGGAATTAAGACCGAGACAATTTATGGTGCACATATTGCAAGAAACCGCGGCACACTCGTGAGAATTGTTGGAAGCTTCATGGGAAGCCACCAAGCCGAGAATGGGGACAAAGAGGGGGACAATTCAGAAGTGGACAAGCCAATGTAGCAGCTGGCCAAAGTGATGAGCCACCCAAATCAGAAGCAGCTGGTCTCAACCAAGGTGAACTGGAAAGGGTTAGAGCTCTCATCAACAGTCTTGATAAGCCCTCAGCTACTTGTTCTTTGGCATATTCAGGTGAGTTTCCGCTTTCCATTGGATTAAATATTTCGGATGCAGCCTTTTCCACCTCTTGGATCATGGATTCAGGAGCTACCGATCATATGACCCACTCACCAAATGTCTTTACCACCTATTTCCCATGCCCAAGCAGTAGAAAAATAGCCACTGCAGATGGTTCTTTGACCACTGTGGCAGGAATTGGAAGTGTCCAAATTAACCCATTGTTAACCTTACAGAATGTCCTTCATGTCCCTAAACTATCTACCAATCTGATATCCATCCAAAAACTTACGCATGACTTACAATGTAATGTGGTTTTTCATCATACTGATTGCATATTTCAGGAAAAGGATTCGGGGAAGACGATTGGACATGCTAGAGAACGGGGTGGCCTCTACTTTCTTGAAACAAGTCAACCAACTATCAACAAGGATAAACAGTCAGTGTCATTTGTTTCCAAGTCCTTGACATCCTATAAAGAGAAAATTTGGCTCCATCATCGCCGACTTGGACATCCATCATTTAGAGTCATTAAACTTTTGTTTCCGTCTTTGTTTAAAAGTTTTGATGTTGAGTCTTTTCATTGTGAAAAATGTGAACTTGCCAAACACAAACGTATACCATTTCCAGGGCACAATAAAATAAGTTCCATTCCTTTTTATTTAATTCATAGTGATGTTTGGGGTCCATCTACTGTTGCTAATATCTCTGGGGCACGATGGTTTGTTTCCTTTATTGATGATTGCACTCGAGTCTGCTAGATTTTTCTTCTTAAACAAAAATCTGATGTCAGTATTGTTTTCCCAAATTTCTGTTCCATGATTAAAAATCAGTTTGGAGTGACCATCAAAAGAGTTAGGTCTGATAATGCAAGGGACTATTTTAATCAAAGTCTCAGTCCATTTTTTCAAAAGGAAGGGATAATACATGAGTCATCTTGTGTGAATACCCCGCAGCAAAATGGAGTTGCAGAGAGGAAAAATGGTGATCTCCTTGAAAAAACCCGAGCATTGTTATTTGAAAACCATGTTCCTAAAACTTTTTGGGGGGAAGCTGTTCTTACAGCAACACATCTCATAAACAGATTGCCCTCTAGAGTCCTAGGATTTAAGAGTCCAATGGACGTGTTGTCAACATTTTACCCTACCCTACACACCACAAATAATCTTGTTTCTAGAGTGTTTGGGTGTACGTCCTTTGTACATGTTCACAGTCACAACCGAGGGAAACTGGATCCAAGAGCTATAAAGTGTGTATTTGTGGGATATTCGTCAACTCAGAAAGGTTACAAGTGTTATCATCCACCTTCCCGAAAATTCTTTGTTTCTATGGATGTTACCTTCAATGAACGTGAATCTTACTTTCCAAACCCTTATCTTCAGGGGGAGAAGTTAGTGAGAGAAGACGAGGGTTTGGATTTTGACTTAATGTTGGATTTTTCAGTTTCAAACCATCCTACTTCTTCATCAGTTTCAAACCATCCTACTTCTTCATCCACTAGTGATCATGCTCCGTTTCAATCTGAACTATCTGAGTCTGTCATAGTTTCCTCTGAACTTGTGTCTAATCCTGTAACAACAGCTTCCGTGTCTACTCAACCCGAAACTGAGTCTATTCCCAGGAATGTTAGATATGGCAAAGGCAAGATGTATGCAAGGAGGAAGATGGTTGCCTCCAACTCTACGCAAGTCCAAGAGTCCGATGAGGTAAGGATTCCTGAACCCATATTACAGATTGAAGCCGAACCAGAAGTAGAGAGTGAGACCCATAAGGGTAGTAGTGACACAGACTTGCCCATTGCATTGAGAAAAGGTATGAGAGAGTGCACTAAAAGACCCTTATATCCCCTTGCACACTTCCTGTCCTTTAAGCAATTTTCCCCGTCACACAGAGCCTTCCTCAATAACCTAGAAACCATTGTCATTCCTTCCAATCTATCTGAAGCTTTGTCTAATGAAAAATGGAAGCAAGCTATGAATGTAGAAATGGAGGCATTGGAAAAGAACAAAACATGGGAACTTGTGGAGTTACCAGCAGGGAAGAAACCAGTGGGATGTAAATGGGTGTACACAGTGAAGTATAGAGCTGATGGTTCAGTGGAGAGATACAAGGCAAGGTTGGTAGCCAAAGGTTATACTCAGATGTATGGAGTGGACTATCTAGAGACTTTTGCCCCAGTTGCAAAGCTGAATACTGTTAGAGTCCTATTGTCTTTGGCAGCTAACTTTGGATGGGATTTACAACAGTTTGATATAAAAAATGCTTTCTTGCATGGAGATCTAGAGGAAGAGATATATATGGAAATTCCACCTGGTTATGGAAAAGGAGTTACTGATCATACAGTGTGTAGGTTAAAGAAGGCATTATATGGGCTTAAACAATCTCCTCGAGCATGGTTCGGCAGGTTTGCCAAGGTTATGGTGATGTTAGGATATAAGCAAAGTCAAGGAGATCATACACTGTTCGTCAAACACTCGTCTTCAGGGGGAGTCACAGTTCTCTTAGTTTATGTGGATGATATAATTGTTACAGGAAGTGATGATGAGGAGAGACATTTTTTGAGTGAGTGCTTGGCAAAAGAATTCGAGATTAAGACACTTGGGAAGCTAAAGTATTTTCTTGGAATTGAAGTGGCACATTCAGATAAGGGTATTTTTCTCTCTCAGCAGAAGTATGTAACTGATTTACTCAAGTAGACAGGTAAAACAGCATGCAAACCGGTGAGTACTCCAATAGATCTGAATCTAAAGCTTGGAATAGCAGAGGAAGATGTTATGGTGGACAAAGGGATGTATCAACGCTTGGTGGGAAAGCTCATTTATCTGTCCCACACACGACCGGATATAGCTTATGCTGTGAATGTGATTAGTCAATTCATGCACACTCCAAAAGAGGTTCATCTTCGAGCAGCACACAGAGTGTTGCAATATCTTAAGAGTACACCAGGAAGAGGAATTCTCTTTAGGAGGAGTGGGGGCTTAATGCTTGAAGCCTATACAGATGCTGATTATGCTGGGTCATTGATTGATAGAAGATCGACCACTGGATATTGTACGTTTCTTGGTGGGAACCTTGTGACATGGAGAAGTAAAAAGCAAAATGTGGTAGCACGGTCTAGTGCAGAAGCTGAGTTTCGAGCAATGGCTCAAGGAGTATGTGAGTTACTTTGGCTGAAGATCATTCTAGAAGACATGAGGATCAAGTTGGAGGGCCCGATGAGGCTTTATTGCGATAATAAGTCTGCAATTAGCATAGCCCACAATCTAGTGCAACATGATCGGACAAAGCATATCGAAATTGACAGACATTTTATCAAGGAAATATTGGAGAGTGGATTGATCTGCACACCCTGTGTCTACAAATGATCAGCTCGCTGATGTGTTAACCAAAGGGTTAAGTGGTCCAGTGTTTGAAAGTATTGTATCCAAGCTGGGAATGGAGAATATCTATTCACCAGCTTGAGGGGGAGTGTGGGAAAATATGGCTGTTAATGTATGTGCATGTACTTAGTGTATTTAATATATGTGCATGTACTTAGTGTATTTAATATTCTAGGGGGTATGTACCTAATCTAGATTCCTTGTATAGTATTTATTGTATATGTAACTTGTATTAGTATAAATATAAAACAGTGGCTACCCATTTGGGGAAGTCAAATCTTCAGTAAATCTATTTCTTTGACAGGTATATATAGGAGAGGGAAGTCTGGCTTATGGGGGGTAGTGAGGTGATGATTAGGCTAATTGAATTAGCATTGTTTGTTGCGTGTTTGGGCATTGCAAGAATCATGACCATTAAGGAGGTGAGAATATTATGTGTTTGTCTTGTAAGATGTCTCTCTTGACTGATTGAGATAGTCTTGAAGGATCTCCAAACTCTAGCCATAAATCCATTGGTCCCAATGATCGCGGGTTGTGGGAAGGCCAGTGAGACTCTCGAGAGGGCTCATGGGTGGAGGGTGCCCTTGAAGGAAGAGATCCTTAGGCCTTGGTCCAAGTTTAAGGTGGATCTTATAGAAGTTAAGATAGTGACACTGATGGAGATTTATTGGAGTTAGTTTGACCAAAGGGAGATCTCTTGAGCAGAGCATGCGACATGGCTAGGCATCCCTTAGCTAAGTACTAAGTATAGTGGGGGAGTTGTCTCTGTTTTGGTGAATTGACTACCTACAGACTTCTTTATTACTTTTCATTATAGAAGAAAGTTAATATTGTAAAATTTAAAAAAAAAATGAATTGAGAGTTTTTTTAATTATTTTGGCCCCTTTGGATTATTTGACTGAATGCTAATTTACTAGATATGGAGATGTTGGAATCATTACCGCCAGATTCAGATGAACAACAGGCTCATGTCACGGCCATCCAAAATGAGGATGGGTACAATTGGGGGTAAGACCTCATGCTTCTGTTAATCAATTTAGATGAATTTTATTTGTTTTTCTGGATCGTGTGCGCTAATTGTTGTTTTTTTCCCTTGCTTTTCTTTTTACATGGAAATTGTCCTCCATGCTTGTTCCAAACAAAGCTACAACCCTGTTCTTTGGGGAGTCCCTAAAGGAAGCTATGCAAGTAATCCAAGTGGTCCATGCCGTACAATTGAGTTTAGAAAGATGGTGCAGGTCAATATCTTATATTTTCTTTCACATAGAGAACTTTTGAAATTGTCCAGATATTGTGTTGATATTTTTGCAATTCTGGTGAGAGATATGTTAAATTCTCTTATGATTGTGTTTTTCGAAAACATATTTTTATTGCAGGCACTTAACCGTGCTGGCCTTCGCGTTGTATTGGACGTTGTCTATAATCATTTGCATGGAAGTGGTCCATTTGATGAGGACTCTGTTCTCGACAAGGTCATGAGTTGATTCCCGCATTTTCTTGTGAACGAGTAATTGACCTCTATCTTTGATTAGGGTGAGCCTATTTGCACTCCGCAAATAGTCTCTTGCACTCCACTTTGCTTTTCATTAACTAAAATTAAATAATTGCCCATCTTTCTTTTCATATATGTTTTGTATACTTAAAATATTATATAAGTCCTGGTACAAAAACACAATCCAAAACATAATTATAATATCATAAATAACTTTATTTTATAATAAAAATTATTATTTCTGAATATATACAAAAATGTAATTTACCAATTTTTTCTTAGATATTTTGATAAGCGGGTGGGTAATTACAATCTAAATTTTTTGAATACAATTCACTTATGCATATTAATTACCTTACTATTATAATAATTTCTGTTTCTAAATTTAAAAAAAAAATTGTTATTATAAAGAATTCAAATTAAGTTTTCAAAATAAAGATACTTATTGTTTGTTTGATCAATATATCTGTATATTTAAAAGTTAATTTTTTTTCAGTTCATTGATTTCCCTAGTTAGATATTTTTTGGTAGTTTTTTTATTTTTTTAAGTACATGAATGGTGAGAAAAATAAAATCAGAGATTTTATTTTGAATTTAGGATTGGTAAGAAAAATTATTAGGGGTAAAGGACAATTAGAAATTTAAAATTACAAGTGATCTTATTTTCATGTTTGCAAGTTTTATGCAAGAAAAAATATTTTGAAAGACTAAAATAAATTTTATTTTCATTTATATTTTTAGCAATCATATAAAAATAAATTTTAATTTATTTTATAACCTAATGAAATAAGAAAATAACTTATTTCATTTCAATTTATTTACAAACTTTAGTCATTTTGTTTATCATCTTGATATTTATATATTTATTTTTTTTACAAAACTTTCATTAATTATTTATTTTAACATTTACCACGCTTACAATTTATTACATTACATTGTTTTTAAAATATATTACTAGATTATGAGAATTAAAAGGATCATATAGGATCTTGTTAAATGACTTGAAGATGATGATAAGAGTTAAAGTGATAAAAGTTTGTAAACAAAAGGAATGAAAGAAATTAAATTTTTTTATTTGATTAAATTATGAAATAAAATAAAATAATTTTTTTGTATGATTGTTAAAAATGTAAATACAAATTTTATTTTAGTCTTCAAAAGTAATTTTCTTATTCTCTTGTAGGTCTAAGGGTGTTTGTTTAAATTTGTAAATATTTTCTTTATTAATAGCAATTATGTCGTTTCAAATTACACATAAGAATAGTTATTCAAAAAGAATAATTCTATAATTTTAATTAATGAAGAAAGTAAAATAAAGTGCAAGGGACTATTTGTGGAATGAAAATAGACTCGCCTCTTCTGATTATGCGATTCTGCTGTATTTCTAATGACTTATCTCATTTCGTACTTTCTTCCTTTTGATTTCTTTTCCTCTTTCCAAATCTTCCTATGCTTACCATGACGCAAAGCTCTCTACAGATTGTTCCAGGTTACTATCTGAGATTGAATGCTGATGGTCTTATTGAGCATAGTACGTGTGTGAATAATACTGCCAGTGAGCATTTTATGGTTGAACGTTTGATCATTGATGACCTTTTATGCTGGGCAGTCCATTATAAGGTGATCATTCACACCTTTTTTTGTTTTATTTTTATATATGTTGAGTGAAGCCTCGTGATGATCAACATACAGTTTTATGGTTTCTTGTTCTTTTTTCATGCTGAAAGTGATCCCAGTGTGGGGCCACTGGCTTCTACATAATTGAGAAAATTTATGGACACACTGGTTTCATTGAATTGTTCCTTACCTATCATAGTAACTTGAATAAATTTACTCATCAAATTGAGTGTCGATTGCATGCTGTCAAATTGTCAATTATAATGTGCGAGAAACCTTCATAGATAGGTTCTATCATCTAAAAATTGTACCTTTTGCAAAAAGCAGAAGAAAAACCTTCTGGATAATTTCATTGATTGTTCATTAAAATAATAATGTTCTGTCGAACAGAAGTTTCTGGAGAAACCAGGGTGTGGGAGATTTACATTTTGGAGATTTCATTTAATGATCGTAGTTGTATAATTATAGTAAATCTATGGATGACACTTATGACAGGTGAAAATTGATGTACAGCCAGGAAGTTTTCAGACATGATATTGCTTGAATGGTTTCATTATCTATAATAAAGGGGTGATTAAGGAGGATGTTTCCCAACTCCCATAGAATTAAACCAGATGGGATGAATTATAGGACCTTAAGTATTATGTAAAGAGAGGATGCTTACCTGTAATCCGGTTGAAGGAAAATTTGAAAGATGAGAAGGCCAGTTTTAAGGTCCAAAATGTGGGGCTGATGAGAAACAAGGTTCTAAAAATGGAAGTTATTGATATTAGAAAACAATAAAGTTTTCTCTCTCATTTAATAGCTTAAATTTTTAAGTAAGATGCTAGTTAACAAATCAAACGGTGTAAAGGTGTTAAATTAGCTTCATTTATTTTGTTGGGCCTATTTCCTAATACCGGTAAGTTTTTTGGACAATTGATGACTTAGCATAGTGGTAGAGCTTTGGTTTTAGGAGACCCTGAGTTCAAGTCTCATTATCGTGTTTGTTTCTCCAATTATTCTTGTCCACTGTTTACTACTTTGATTGGTACACATATTCAGTTCGGTTTATTCGTCTCTCTACTTCATGTGCAAGACAGGGTTGCATATGAGGGAAAGTGTTAAATTAGTTTGACATAGATGATTTCTTTATAGCTTAAGTTCTCTTTGGACAATTGGTGATTTAACATGAGTTGGTCATGTGGGAAAATCTCTGTTTTTTAGGATAGGAAATATGTACAGCTGTATGCATGTAATCATGAACAGATTTGATGTGAGATTTGCTAGCTGTATGCATGTAATCAGGTTTAGATTTGATGTAGAAATTAGTTCCTAGAATCAAGGGTGTAATTCTGTATAGTTTCCAAAAAAAAGGTAAATACCTATTGTATATATTCTGGTATGATCAATGGAAATTGATATCATTCCCCAAATTTTTGACTTGGTATCAGAGCAGGTTATTTGCCTGGTTCCTTCTCTTTGTTTTCTTCCTGAGTTTGTCCCTTTTTACCATGTCTTATTCATCCCAAAATAAGATTGAACCATTAAAGACTGGTGTTGATTCTCACTCAATTCAAATCACCACCATTCGGCTGAATGGTGATAATTTTCTTCGCTGGTCACAAGCTGTTCGAATGTATATCAGAGGCCGTGGCAAGATCGGATATCTGACTAGTGAAACAAAGGCTCCAGCGAGCATAGATCCGGTCTATGCTCTGTGGGATGCAGCAAATTCAATGGTTATGACGTGGCTAGTGAATTCAATGGAGGAGGATATTAGTTCCAACTACATGTGCTACTCAACCGCACAGGAGCTGTGGGAGAATATTAATCAGATGTATTTTGATTTGGGAAACCAATCCCAGATTTTTGAGTTAACTCTAAAAAATGGAGAGCTACGTCAAGGGGATGATAATGTTACGAAATACTTTAATTCGCTTTAGCGAATTTGGCAAGACTTGGATCTCTTTAACACTTATGAGTGGAAATCTCCAGAAGATTTCAAAGATTTCAAACACTACAAGTAGACAATCGCATTTTCAAGTTCTTGGCTGGGCTGAATGTTGAGTTTGATGAAGTCAGGGGGAGAATTATTGGCAAACAGCCCCTTCCTTCCCTTGGAGAGGTATTTTCAGAGGTAAGAAGAGAAGAGAGCAGAAGGAGCGTCATGTTGGGAAAAAAGGGACCTAGGAATATGGTTGAAGGCTCAGCTTTAGCCGCAGGCTCTTCCTCTAAAGCCGTGACATACCAACACAGATCTGGTGAGAAGTCTAATGAAAGGCCACGGGTCTGGTGTGACCACTGTGATAAACCTCGCCACACTCGAGAAACATGTTGGAAGCTGCATGGGAAACCTGCAAATCTGAAAGGCAAAGGAGGAGAAAAGTTTGGTAGAGGCGTTCCTACTGCTAATGAAGCTGACACAAGTCCCTTTACCAAGGAACAATTAGAGCATCTTCTTATGCCGCTGAAATCTGGCTTTGGCCCATCCAAAAATCCTCCTAAGGTTTCTATGGCTCATACAGGTAATGAAATAATGGCTCTTTCCTGTACCTTAAAATATTCTGCCTCTTGGATCATAGATTCAGGAGTATCAGACCATATGATAAATTCTTTCAAATATTTCCAATCCTATGAACCATGTCTTGGTAATAAAAAGGTTAAGATTGCAGATGGTAGCTTCTCTCCTATTGTAGGGAAAGGTTCAATACAAAATTCTGAGAAAATATGTCTAAATTCTGTCCTTCACGTTCCCAAATTGGCCTACAATCTCTTGTCCATCAATAAACTTTCAAAAGAATCTAACTGCTCAGTTACTTTCTATGATTCTCATTGTGTTTTTCAGGACAAGAACTCGGGGATGACGATTGGCAATGCTAGGATGATCAATGGTCTTTATTATTTTGAGGAAAATCTGCCTAGTGTTAAAATTGCTCAAGGATTTCGTAGTATTTGTTCTATGTCTGTTGATGAACAAATAATAGTTTGGCATTACAGATTGGGCCATCCTAGTTTTATCTATCTGAAACATTTGTTTCCAGTATTGTTTAAGAACAAAGACCCTTTGAAATTTAAATGTGAAAGCTGTTTACTTGCTAAAAGCCAACGACAGTCTTATGTTCCTAGACCATACCTTCCATCAAAACCTTTTTATTTGTTCCATAGTGATATTTGGGGACCTTCAAAGGTAACCACTATTTCTGGAAAAAAATGGTTTGTGACCTTTATGGATGATCATACTCGATTGTGTTGGATATATCTTTTAAATAAAAAATCTGAAGTTGAAGGAATTTTTCAAAGTTTCTATCATATGATAGAGAATCTATTTCAAACAAAAATGAGTATCTTAAGGTCAGACAATGGTACAAAATACTTTAACGCTATTCTTGAAAACTTTTTACAAGAAAAAGGGATTTTACATCAGTCTACTTGTACAGATACTCTTGAACAGAATGGAATTGCTGAGCGGAAAAATAAACACCTTTTGGAAGTCGCTCGAGCCATGATGTTTCATATGAATGTTCCAAAATATTTGTGGGGAGATGCTATCTTAATAGCGTCATATCTAATAAATAGAATGCCTTCTAAGGTGTTGCAATACACCACTCCTTTAGAGTGTCTAAAAAAATTTTTTCCTGAGTCACGTATCAATTCAGACTTGCCCTTAAAAGTCTTCGGCTGCACTGCTTATGTGCACATTCCTAAGAAATCAAGGTCTAAATTAGACCCTAGGGTAGAAAAGTGTGTTTTTGTTGGCTATGCTCCAAATAAAAAGGGGTACAAGTTTTTTAATCCTCTTACTAAGAAATTTTATGTCACTATGAATGCAACTTTTTCGGAAAATGTTCCTTTTTTCACCAAAAATTCAATTTAGGGGGAGAATTATAGTGATGAATTAAATTTTTGGGAAACAGAGACTTTACCAAACATAGTGCTTGAAACGGATAAGGAGACTAGGATGATTCAATCTAAACAAACCGAAACTAATATTGGTTTATCTGACATGGAAATGCTACGACAAGAAAAAAATCGGTTAAATCTTGAGCCTGTGGTTTATACTAGGAGGAATTTATCTGAAAAAGGTGATGAACCAATGATCCATCCAACACATAGTCATGAGGAGTCCCTGAGTGAGGTCCATCCAAATACTCCAGGTAATTCTTCATCTCCCTTATCTTTGGTTCAAAACTTGAATCAAACAGTAGTTTCTGAAAATAGTTCAGCCCCAAGTCCTGTTTTACCTGCCTTAGAATCTAATCTTGATGTTCCCATTGCTATTAGAAAAGGTGCTCGAACCTGCACTAGACATCCTATCTCCAAGTATGTGTCTTATGATCACCTTGCTACCACCTATAGAACCTTTACTACAGAAATTTCAAAACTGGTAGTTCCTAGAAACATCAAGGAGGCTTTGGATGATCGGAATTGGAAGTCTGCAGTATTTGAAGATATGGAGGCTTTGCAGAAAAATAATACTTGGGATGTGACAGACTTGCCTAGAGATAAGAAGATTGTGGGGTGCAAATGGGTGTTCACAATCAAATGCAAGGCAGATGACTCTATAGAAAGGTACAAAGCCAGACTAGTAGCAAAGGGTTTTACACAAACTCATGGAATAGATTATTTAGAAACGTTTGCTCCTGTAGCCAAGATAAATTCTATTCGAATTCTTTTATCACTTGTTGTCAACGCCAATTGGCCCTTATTTCAACTTGACGTGAAAAATGCCTTCCTCAATGGAGATCTGGAAGAGGAAGTGTTCATGAGTCTCCCACCAGGGTTTGAAGAGGAATTTGGTGTTGGAAAGGTTTGCAAGTTGAAAAAATCCCTCTATGGTCTTAAACAATCACCAAGGGCGTGGTTTGAATGCTTTGGCAAAGTTGTTAAAAGATATGGATTTGTACAAAGTCAAGCAGATCATATAATGTTCTACAGGCATTCAAAGGAAGGGAAAAAAGCTGTTTTGATCGTGTACGTCGATGACATTATCTTAACAGGTGATGATAGTGAAGGCTTAGTGAAATTAAAGGAGGGTCTGGCCAGAGAGTTTGAAATTAAAAATCTAGGAAACTTAAAATATTTCCTCGGTATGGAGTTTGCAAGATCCAAGGAGGGAATTGTTGTGAACCAGAGAAAGTATGTGATTGATCTTCTCAAGGAAACTAGCATGCTGGGGTGTAAACCAGCAGAAACACCCATGGAACTGAATGTTAAACTTCAGCCAGCTAGTGCCGAGAAAGTGAAAGACAGAGAAAAATACCAGAGGTTGGTTGGTAGGCTTATTTATTTGGCACATACTCGACTGGATATTGCTTTCTCAGTAAGTGCTGTTAGCCAATTCATGCATTCTCCTGGTCCGGAGCACTTTGAGGCCGTCTATAGAATCCTAAGGTATCTAAGGGGAACACCTAGCAGAGGACTTTTCTTCAAAGCACGAGGACACCTTCAAATTGAGGCCTACACGGACGCAGATTGGGCTAGGAGTGTAACTGATAGAAGATCAACCTCTGGGTATTGTACCTATGTTGATGGTAATCTAGTGACTTGGCGGAGTAAAAAGCAAACTGTAGTGGCAAGGAGCCGTGCTGCAGCGGAATTTAGAGCAGTTGCTCAAGGTATTTGTGAAGTAATTTGGATTAGAAGAATAATGCAAGAGTTGAGAGCTATTGAGACACTCCCTATGAAGCTGTACTGTGATAATAAAGCTGCCATTTCCATTGTTCATGATCCAGTTCTTCATGATCGAACCAAGCATGTAGAAGTGGACAAGCATTTCATAAAAGAAAAAATAGAAGGAGGAATAATTTGTATGACCTATGTACCAACTGGACAGCAAGTGGCTGACTTGCTTACAAAAGGTCTTCGAAAAGGGCAGTTCGAATTCTTAATTAGCAAGCTGGTTATGAAAGATATTTTCAAACCAACTTGAGGGGGAGTGTGCGAAAATCTCTGTTTTTTAGGATAGGAAATATGTATAACTGTATGCATGTAATCAGGAACAGATTTGATGTGAGATTTGCTAGCTGTATGCATGTAATCAGGAACAGATTTGATGTAGAAATTAGTTCCTAGAATCAAGGGTGTAATTGTGTATAGTTTCCAAAAAAAAAGGTAAATACCTATTGTATATATTCTGGTATGATCAATGGAAATTGATATCATTCCCCAAATTTTTTGACTGGTCATTTGTTCAGAACTTGCTGATGACCAACCACGAGAAGGATGCAAAGAGGTATGTGTGGCAATAAAGAGAAGGCACTAAGAAATAAAATGAATTTATGAGACATCTGAGGCAGCACTAATGCAAGAGACCATTTGGAAAGTTGTTTGAATAGTGCATAGAGCATATCATGGATTGGAACAAATGAGTGAATCTACATTTAAAATGACAAAAGGACAGGAAGAAGGCTATGAAAAACATGAGTTGTGGTTTGCAAGGAGAGACGTGATGCCAAGAAAATTGGAATTATCCTCTTTGTTTGGTTGAGTTGCCATACCGTTAGTCATGTAGTAATGACGATTATGGAAATAGAAGTAGAAAAAACAATGATGAGATTGTTGTTCTTTTCATGTTTTTGCTATGGTACTTATTTTGATTAACATCATTATCACTATAGGTTTGTTTTTATTATTGTTATTACAATAAACATCATCTCCCCTAGTGTGGTTGGGCTACATATGTCTGGGGTTGAGCAAATACTGAACTAAACCAAATTGATTTTTTTTATTCTTTATATATTTTTTTAATTTGGTTCTGTTTATTTGGTTCAATAATTTTATTTTTGTGAATTTTGGTTAAATTGACTTGGTCCGGTTTTTAAAATTCGTAACCTGTCAGAAGAAAAACAAAATAGCTAAACTCTTATTTTATTCTCTTGTTTGGGTAACCCTAAAACCATAATCCACCACAGCAGCAACTGTATTCTCTTCCTTACCCCTCTTTCTCTCACTCTCTCATCAATTGATGCCCTCCATCACCATTGGAGCACCCATCGGAGTAGCCATCATGGTACCTCATACTCTCACACCACCATTCCTTTGGTCCTCTACTTTGTCTTATTTGTTGAAATCTGCAACAGCTGCTCTCGGGGATTCACAAGCAAAGATAAAAAAAAGAAGTACGTTTTGCATGTCAAAATTTTTGAATATTAGTTTGGTGTTCAAGCTTTTCGAGGAGGTGAAGGAGCCCATGCTAAGCCCTTAAGTTTATCTTGCTTGCCACAGATATTCTCACGAGTCGGAGCCGCAATCAATGAACATATCAAGGGAGTTTCAATTTCTCGGCCCTAATGTACTGTATAAATTTCCTCTGTTTCCATATAAAAATGGGCATATTGTAGATTTAGACTTCATATGAATCCTATTCGTCTTAATCTCTATAAACCATTACTTTGCCATGGATGAAACCAAAGATGAGACTTTTCAAACCGAACCAACCATAACTGAACTGAAAAAATTGAATTCCAAATTGATTCAGATTTTGCTTCAATTTCAATTGGTTTGGTTGCAATAATTCTTAGTGGAATAATTCAGTTCAGTTGAAATTTCCCCCAAAATCAACTGAATGCTGAGCCGTACATTTGTCCGCTTGAAACTCGCACAAAGTTGATATGTTGGAAGATTAATTGCACCTTATCAACATCGTAAAACAGTGCCTGACATGTTCTTGCAGATCATACGTAGCTCAAGAGAGACGACTAAACGGCATTTGATTTTATTTAAGGCTAAAATGGTAGCTTTTTCCCGCAGATAAAACAAGCTTGTTTGGTCCTTCTGAGCATTTCAAACTCTCATAGGCTTAGTATTACTTGGACTCATTTATATGCAATATGTTCAATTATATTTCGCTGATTGAGGCCGTAGTTACCAGGATCCCTCGCCTCTATGGAACTGTGATTTGGATTGTGCGACTATACGACTCCAATTGTGATTCATTTGCAATTTGAATCATGAAATATGATGACCCCAACCACAAATATAATTTATGTAAACGTGAAAGGGAAACAGAAATATAGAATAAAGTAATAGTTTATTTACTTATTGTAATATTGAATTGGTTTTTATCATATTTTTCTTAGATATTTGGAATTTTAGAATTGGACTATTTGTTAAGATTATGGAATGAGTTATTTACTTGTTTTTTTCTAGTTACTATTAATATTGTCTCAAACTATATATATTTATGTATGTATATGTATGAACGACCCATCCTTAAACAACCCATGACCCAAAATAACGCTCCAACTAAATCTATCTCTTCGCATCGCATGCTCAAGAGAATACCTAAAAGCGTACCCTTACTTGTGCCTTGTACCATACCAAAACGTGTCCCATATAACTATGATTGAGACCATTATTATAGTAATAAAAGGAATGAAACAGATTCCACAGTTTATTCAGAGATGGCAGTTACGGTCAAAGATAGATACTTCAGTGATATTGTACTTTAAAATGTGGCATCTCATAATTTCTGGGGAAAACCGTATTATGCTCGAATCAAGACAATTTCTCTCCCCCTGTCCCGCACACTGATGAGTTTATCATATTGAATTTTTGTTTTTTTGGGCCCGCGCCTTGTACTATAATGAAATTTGCACCAGGTAACTATGATTGAGACCATTATTATAGTTATAAAAGGAGTGAAACAGATCCCACAGTTTATTCAGAGGTGGCAATTATGGTCAAAGATAGGTACTTCAGTGATATTGTAATTTAAAATGTGGTATCTCATAATTTCTGGGGAAAACCGTATTATACTCTAATAAAGACAATTTCTCTCCCTGTCCTGCACACTGATGAGTTTAGCATATTGAATTTTTGTTTTTCTGGCAAAGTAGTTGTTATTGTAAGATTTATAGCACTGCAGTTTTTGTTGCACATGGATTTGGATTCTCATGGGTTCTTTAATTAATTGGTATTTAACTTCATGGCTGTCTGGCAGGTTGATGGATTTCGATTTGACCTCATGGGTCATATAATGAAGCATACCATGGTATGAAATACCCCAGCTTTTTTTATTCAAGTATTAGTGTAAAAACACATCGTGCACTGTTTTTTGGAGACGGAGTAGAATATAAAAGTTCAAATGCCAGTCATATGTTTTGGTTAGAGCGGTCACAACTTATTGCTGTGACATATTCGAATTCTGGGCATGCTAGTTTTCAAATTCGTATCCTTTACTGAGAACCTGACGTGGTTTTGTTGATATATGTACATGAAAGGGTCTATGTTTTTGGAAATGGTATGTTCTTTGTTAAAAGGATTGATGTTTCATTTCGGTATCTTGTTTCAATCAGCATGGAGAGGGAAACATTTTGCAAACATTTTGGATGCATAGGAAAATCTGAACGTATAGAGAACATTAGAAATGTTTTCGGAAGTATGAATTGAACTCTATCTAAAAATATCCAAAGTTAACAATAAATCAATTAAAGAATTTGTTCCTTTGGTTTTTTATGTTGTATTTTCATAATCTTCACTGTGTTTCAATGGAAACATTAGAATTATTATTCTACTAATGTATTATATTAGTCTAGGAGGAAGCATAACTTTTTTTTTTTTTTAATTTATTATTTTGTGGAAAATAAACAGTATTTCGTTCCTTGTTTGTGACATTGTTAATTGGTAACAACATTTTTAATATATTAGATTTTGATGGACTTATAATAGTTATTTATACATTTATAAATATATATTATATATAACATCAAATTAATGCATGGTTATAGATATCTAAATGGTAATCTTGATGGACATATAGAGCCATTGCTGGAATTTGGAAGCCCTCTTGAATTTTGTTGTTTAATTATGTTTTTGTGGTCCTCTAAGCACAATGCAAGATTGTACGATTGTATCCCTTGATTTTAGTTGGACTCATAGAATCAGTGGCCTTGTTCGTGCAGCCTCCACTACACTTAGACAACACTTAGACTTTCTCTATGTTCTTAAATGTTAAATATATAGTATCAAGGATTTTATTGTAAAATTGATGATAACATGACCAAGATCTTGAAATAGTGTTGTGTCTCTAATGGTTAAATAGAAACATGGACCCAAGTTATAAAAGCACCTAGCGAACATTACGAAATATCGTCACCCCCATAAAAAAATTGTTGTTTTCTAAGATAACAATATGAAACAATCGTGGAATATTAATTCTAATATATTAATTGAAACATACTAAAATATAGCATAACATGCTAAAATAATAAATTATTTAATTATTCAACTTTAATATGTTAAGATAGACTTTTTTGGAAAGAGCGCAATAGGAGAATTTTTGAAGATGAATCGAAGACTGTTCTGAAGCTTAAGAATGTTTTCCTTAGTTGTCTCTATGGTTGGGCAAGGGAAGGAAGTGATCTTAACCTTTGTTCTTTCTTTAATTTCCTTGATAATTTGAGCTGAATTTGCTTGTGCAATTTTGTTCAGCTCTTTTGTATTGCAAGCATCTTCTTGATGCTTTTTCAGAATTTCTGATATAAAATTTTATTTATCCTTTTCAAAAAAAAATGTTAAGATAGACTTTGTTATATTGTTAGCTACAATCTCACCTAAAAGCTTACATACTAGGGAGGGAGCAATTTATTACTTATATTATTATTATTTTATATTCTGAGCACGCTCCCTTACGTGCCAGACTGTACGTTTTTTACAAGACCAAACACTTGCAACAATTGACTTGTGATGGTAAGTTTTGAATTCAAAACCTTTGCCTGCTTCGGTACCAATTATAAATTTTAGCCACCTCAATTCTATTACTTGTATTATTATTTTATACTCTCAACATATTTCAATTTATACTTCTAAATATTTTTATATTTTTGTGTTGCTTTCAAAACATTTGCTGAAATGTTTCATTTCCGTGCTAAGTGAAACACCCTGTCGAAATGGAATTTTGATGTTTGTCCTTAAGGTAGCCCTCCTACTGTGTGATATTAAAGCACCCCCTTGATCAAGGAACTTCTCCTCTAACTTGCTGTTGATAAACTTTAACTGGATTCTGCTTTTTGGTGGACTGTATCAGAAAGTTTATATTGATTACCGTTTTTAATTGATGTCAACTGAAATATACACTAGAAGTGAGAGTTTTATGGAAAGATGGTTTGACTTCCTAACTACAAGAAAATAAGGGGATTTCTCTTGAGTTTGTATGCCCAACGGAAAATACATACATTAATTTATTTATTCACACGCGTTTCAGTTCTTCCACTAGAAAATAAAACTGGAAGTTTGAAGCAAAGATGGACTCCAGTTGGGGCGAATTTTATCATTGCAAAGAGCCAATCTTAGGGAATAACAGTGGCATCTTCAGTGATTGCTTTATTTTATTAATTTTAAAGTGTATAACTGGTGCTTTGAGAGAAATTAAGTTGAACCTTTAATTCATGACAGTCTGCTATCTAGCTAAAGAGACTTAAACTTCTGTGTAGCATTTGGCATCATCTTAACAAAACTCTCATCTTTAATACACTCTCTCTGAAGCTTAAAATTTTTCTCAGACCTTGGATATTCTTGAGTCTTTGGTTTTGTTAAAGGTTTCAAATGTGAAAAATACATATGATTAAAACATATCTTTTTATTTGTTTGTGTACAGGTCAAAGCAAAGACTGTACTGCAGCGACTATCAAAGGATACAAATGGAGTTGAGGGTTGTAGTATTTATATGTAAGCTTGGAATACTCAGGGGTTTATCCTTAAAGTGGCGTTCGTTGGTTGTCTGATTATATCATTTAAAGTATTGTTTATTCTGTACCATTTGGTTTCACTTACTTGTTTCATTTTTCTTCTAGCTTTGGGTTGATGACATTCCTATCTGTAGATATGGTGAAGGATGGGATTTTGGTGAAGTGGCAAAAAATGGACGTGGGGTAAATGCATCACAGTTCAACCTTTGTGGAACCGGAATTGGAAGGTATGAAGTTTTTTCTTTTTTCTTATTCTTCAATATGGTCTAAATTTTGCTCTGTGTTCAAAGGCTCGTTTATGCAAAGAGTTGAGCACGTGCCATGGTTGACATGTACACAGTAATAGAAATTGTTGGCATCTGGTCACTTTTTCAATTAGGACAATTATACCCATTTAATTTAGTAACTATAGAAGTAGAAACATTTTTGTTGCAGTTGAAGCCCCACAGAAAACATTTTTGTTGCAATTGGATATCATCCAATACTTTTGAAACACTGATAGCTATATTGCCCCAAAAGCTTGTTTCTATGCTTTAGTTTCCATCAAGAAGGTGATCATTCCAAACTGGACAAAAAAGAGAAGTCAGAATACCATCTTGATTGAATAATTTTTTGTTTTAATTAGGATTCTCTCAATTCACAAAGAAATCGATGTATGTTTATTTTCATCCGCATGTGACATTTAGCTTCATTAAATAATATTTTCAGCTTTAATGATCGAATTCGAGATGCGTTGCTTGGTGGATCTCCATTTGGTCATCCTCTTCAACAAGGCTTCGTGACAGGTTTGTTATTGCAGGTAATCAATACATTTGTCCAAGGGAAGGTGTTACAAGAAATTATGTATGAATGGTTCTCGTGTCATGGAAATTTTATTTCATTTTTTATGAAAGGAATGAATTTATGAGTGATATGGAACCTTTTTGATTAACCATTTGGATAGAACTTATGTTATTATTTTGATAAATAAGATAGAACTTATGTTTCAGGCAAGTTTAGCCTTCTAATTGGACAACTTTGCCATGGCTCAGGGGTTGCAAGAAAGAATTGTTTAATGAGATGAGAAGTTATGGTTTGGATTGATGCATGTCATGGCTATCTATTTGTGGTAGCTTTTTGAATTCTAAAACCTTTTAGAATTCTCTCTCTCTCTCTCTCTCTCTCTCTTTAAAAAAAAAAAAAAAAAAAAAACAAGCAAAGCGTTGTTGGAAAAGCATCAAGAGGTGCCTCCTAATATGCTATAAGATCACCATGACAAACCATTTAAAAATCTTATACATGATGCTCTAATCAACCCCCTTTCACATGTTGAGTAATATCTAATTCACAACCATATTTGATACCAGTTAAAGCCATGTTTAGTATTGCTTACAAGCAAAAAAACAAAATATTGTAAATATTGTTTCCTTTCCATCAAAGCATCTGAAAATTTTTCAATTTCTAAGAGAATAAAATGGAACACTTGCAAAATACGAATTGCAATATATATATATATATATATTGGTTAGAAATTGCAATGTTTATATATGAACACAATTAAACCACACTAAAATACAGTATACCAAAACAATAATGGTAAAATACACTTTGCACCCTGTACCTTACCACTAATTTCGTTTCAGCATATGTGCTTTCATTGTGCCACTTTATCTGTACATTTGATCTAGTTCCAATGTCACCTCTTTGTCCAATTCCATTAGTAATTTTGTACAAATCCTGAAGTGAGATTGGTGGTAAAATACTAAGATGCTAAGTGCGTTTTACCCAAATAATAATTGGTTAATTAATTTATTGTTGACCTTTCTTACATTTAGATATATTTGAATTTACATCTCTCGTTTCAATTTATGTTTATGTATTGATCTAAAAATGTTTTCCAAAATGCTTCCATTTTGGTGCTAAACCTAGCCTTATGAATCTCAGTCCCCCTCTATAAATTGTGCATGCACATTCTTTTGATTCACCAAATGATATTTGATCTCCTGTGCTAAGTGACCCAAAGAAATTCTCTTTGTATCTTTCTCAAGTTTCTTACCTATTGATGACGAGATATTGAATAAGGACCTGAAATAGGTAGCTAAACTCAATGAAGTCTCTTAGGTTACTCTTGCCTAATTAAACAAATATTGTCATCTCCACTCCATCAATTGCCTTCAATATCTTTCAATTACTGAATCCTCGACATGTGTTGCCTTAAAATGAGCCCGAAGGTAAACCCAAAGTGGCAGTAGACAACAATTCCACTCTTCAGCTTAAA